>JAUZNK010072618.1:0-13896 GCA_035046665.1 Euphysa ruthae | reverse complement strand
TGTTTGACATTTTTGATAGAATATATTCAAATTGTGCCCTTGAATTTCCAGATTCAAAAGTGACTAACTGGCTATCCCTTTTCCTTAACAGTGTAATTGATACAACCGTATCAGTAGCATCACTAAACTCAAAAATTCTTTCACCGTCCAGGTTTCTCGTTCCTTATCCAAAACCACCATGGACACCGTTATACCCATTTACTGCCTTTCCAACTTGTCCATTGAGGTCTCCTGCTACCAATACTATCTCCTTTTTACCTAGCTTTGTTACCACTTCCAAAATTTCATCATAAAACTTTTCTTTCTCAACATCAGACAATCCACTCTGGTGTGTATAAACTGATACTACTGACAAAACACTCTTGCCTATAACTATTTTGAAATCCGTCATCCTATCATTAACCTTACTATCATCAAATACTTTATCAATCCACTTTTCAGCTAAAAGTATGCCAACTCCTCCTGTGCCAGAAATGCTACCTATCTTAAAAAATTTATATGTGCTACTCCTACCTGAAATATTCATAGTGATATTATCTCTCCACCTAGTTTCCTGAACACAACACAGATCTACTTTCCTCCTATGTAGGTTTGCTGCTACCTCACCAGACCACTATTCATAATATTAAAATTCGCTATCCCACATGAAATTTAATAATTTCTCTCACACCTCTCTGGTTTTGATGCATAGCCTGTTAAGTTCCAGCCAATTGTGATTTTTAGAAAGTTGTACCATCATATGAGTTTGGTATGATTTTAATGTTCCAGATACCCTTCCTGTCGTCCACCATGTTTTACAGATCAAGGGACTAGTTGTTTTTCTCGTGACACCATCACTAGGAAAGTTGCCAACCAAGGCTGAAGAACCGAACCTGGCTTTCTTTCATTAGTGACAGATTACACCTTTTGCCAATTTATCTAGAAGCTCTATCATCAATGCTCAGCCATATCAAGCATGTAAGTTTTTATTAAAATATTTTTTTCTTTTTAATAAAGTTATTTGAGCAGAGAAACAATAAAATGAAAATTGAATCACGACTTTAAATGAAAAGGACAATTAGTCCGTTATTGATTTTCAGAAAGTTTTCATTTTCATAAATTTTAAATACGATTATAAGTTGACTGTACAGTTTTGTTTCAAAAATTTTGAGATTTCTATTTAAGCAGTTTATTGAAAGTATCCAAACCTTATTCAGACTAGTAATTACTAAAAATTATTTCCTTGTCAATTTCCACATTAGAAAAAAGTGTTGAAATTTGAACGGTTTTCATATAAGTACCACATATTTGAATATAAATTTCTGTTCACCCTTTTTTACTCTAGACTACGTCATAATAACTCCTGAAAAGATCAGCTGCGTATATTGTGTGAACCTATTTTTGGTTTTCAATTAACAGTACAATTTTTGGTCAGAAATGTTAACATCCCTTATGATTTAAATTTTATGTAATACTAATTTTTATAAAATTTTTTGTCAAATTCAAATGTTTATTTTAATTGGTTTTTATGGTGCATCGTGCTGATTTATATTTTGTATTGTGACCTGTAGTTATTTTCAAAATTTAGTATTTTTGTAGAAAAAAAAATCAATTATAGTGCATTTTAATCACAAAGTCAAAAATTTCTACTGTCATTTTAATAGATTTATTTTAGTAGCCTACTTGCAGATAGAAAATATATTCACTTAGTATACAATCTAATTTAGTCTTGATTAGGGAATTATTACAAGCAATTCTTTATTTTAAAATATACAATGCTATCGAGTTTTTAGTTACATTAAATATGATGCTATTTCTAAGTCACATCTCTAATTTGATTTCTTGTCAATCTTTTTAGTTTTTATCTATTATGTATGTTATCACAGCACAACACTCCAACATATCAAAAAATGATAAATTTTTGGTTTTAATATATTAATAATTTTCAGTTTCTCTCCTATTTTGTAAGTAACTGAACAATGTGATAATAATAAAATGAAATATATATGAACTTTAAAGTAACAACGTAATATTTCATTCTAATTAATTTTTTCAAATAAATTAGATGATTGAAACACTAATTACTTTACTAATTGCCATATTAAGAAATACTGTTGTAATTTCATAGTTATTGAACTTTTTATTTTTGTCAATTGTGACAGACAAATATCGCTAAAAGGTAAAGCGATGGTTAAACTAGATTTAGATTTTAGTGATTACTTTGATAAATATTTCAAATTAGTTTGCAGTTTACTTTAACTTTAAGACTAAATTACCTTGATCGTCCATAAATATTAAACATTTTTAACAGTTGATGTTTTTTTTAGGTCTCTTCTTCAAATCTTCAAGCTGTTGAGAGGATAATAGCAGTAACATTTGATTATGTTCCAAGACTTGGTAAAGCTCATCTAGAAACATATAAAAACGCACTGTGTACATTTATTAATTCGCTTTCAACTAATAAAACCTTGTTAAAGTCAAGTTGTTCAGAATTAGTAAGTTGAAATATTCTGTAAAGATTTTAAGTTTTGATAAACTATGATGTCATGAAAGACATTCTATGAGCTATGTAGACATTTCTTTAAAAAAGATAAAATTTTCGCGACTTAAAAAGAAGATTTAATTGCTTCATTATTTGGGAATTAGGAAAACCTATGTTTGCTTTTATAAGGATCTGTAATGAATTCTAATAAAAGTGAATTTTAACTTCTGAGCATGTAAAGGTTAACTGCACATAATACGACGCATTTAAATATTGCAAGAGTGGTTTGATGAAATTTGAGTTTTTCAAAAATTCTGAAAAAATAAGCCATAAGCAGCAAAAAAGTATTTGTTATAACAATAAGTTTTGTTCTGTCAAAGTTTTATTTTAAAATCATGAAATTTGGTTTTTAAAAGTATTAAATTTACTTAAATGTATTAGCTGATGTTTGCCTAAAACTGTTTTCCTATAGAACTCAAGCTTTTCGTTTTTGCAGAAAAAAAAGATAGAGAAATAGAAGTTAATAGTCCATATCAGTTTCTGGCGTAAATATTTCTAAATTGTGTTAACAGTTTTACTAGGTCAATCAGATTGATCAATTTTTGAAAAGTGGCAAATACATAAATTTGGAATACTTATTTTAGGTTAACATTTGGTAAAATTTTTTAATTATGATATATTTTTTGTTTGTTTAGTATACCATTGTTTGGTACGAACCTGCTGTCATTTATTTACTACTATACAGGTACACATTTTTTTCAGATAAATACGCAGTATTCTCTCTAATACATTGCTGTTTTGTCTTCTAATTGCCTTTGGTTCCTTATGGAATCCAATGACTGCGTTGCACTATTTGTTTCTGTCGCAGTGTAAGTTTGACCGTATTTAAAGCTTGTTGACGTCCCATAATAACACCAACTTTCACCACAAGTTATATCTATTTATCATCATTGAACTCTAAAATTACAGAGTGAATTCTAATCTCAAGAATCTCTCTGCCTAAATATACGCGTTCCAAGCAACGAGACCGCACGACACAGTTGAAAGATTCATTCAAGTTTAGTGTCTTACCGTGAAGAGATTTTTCTAAGAGCTCTTCATCTCTGAATCTTTGGCAAAGTTCTTTGATTTCACGCTCCTCTTTTATACTTGGTCGTAGATTGAATTATTCTTTTTTACCTTCTTTAAAGTTCCAGAAAATTTTTCTATAGCAGAATGACCAAGGCCAAATTCACGAAAACTGATGACCGCACAGCCTAATTTTTGCATTAAAACGACTTGAGCCATGAGAGTTTGGGTACTCTTGCTAAGCAAACTTCTCACTATCAGCCCGCATACAATTTATTACAATTTTTTGAGATAAACCCTGCTTCATGTATGCATTAGCCCCATGGCGCTACAGCCATCATGTTTTAGACAAGCCAGTCGAGGCTTATTCAAAAACCCAGCGATGTTATCCAGTATTATCAGTGTTCAGAATAAAATAAAAGTCATGAGATGTACGAACTTTAGGTATATTAGGGATTTCAGTTTCTGGAACAGGTATACTATTGTCCATAGTGGCAAAGGTATTATCAGCGTCCATGTTGACCGAACACTAATGTATTTCTTCGTTTCTGTCAACACTTGGGAGGTAAATTTCAAAAATTTTCTGTCAAAACCTTCATTTTCTCTTTCCATTGTATGGTTGCTCCCTACGTTTATCTGCATTACTCATCACGTTATTAAATCTCAATAAAGCCACCAACAAGCAGGAACCACACACGTTAAAAAACGAAAGCTAATATAAAACTGAAGCAAACCCTGCGTTATCTTGAAAATATCCAGTGAAAAAATACACACTTTTTTCCGCGGAGAGGGTGTTTGAGGGCGTAAATGTATCTTGTATCATTTAGGGAAAGGATAGGCAACTGAAGTTTCAGAAATTAAATTTCTTTTTTTTACTTTGGTGTGATAAATAAGTTATATCTCAAAATTTACTTAAAAAAAGTAAATATGATGTCAGATTTAGAATCTACGATAAATTTTGCATAAAAAAAATGTTTATTTGAACCATATGTATATTTTGTGGACTTTTGACAAAACTCAGTAGGGAACCACCTTAACGAGCATTTAGCTGAGTTAAATATTTAAGAAAAACGATAAAAATATGCCATATTTTTCGAGTTTATGACTAGGCATACACAAATTATTTCATCAAAAGTTTAAACCAGCTTTATTAAGATATGATTAAGATATGTCATCCTGAAGATATGTCATACGTATCATATGTCACAGATCAATGATTTCGATTTAGTAAAATAAAATTCTCAACAGAGATAAGCTTATGACAATTCTTAAAATGGTATAAATGTTCAGAAGTATTTTTAACTTTCGGACACCGAAGGATATACGTCGTACGTCAGAAACACTGATCGAAGGTGGGTACATCTTCGTTTCTCGATTTACCATAATTTATCTTGAAATAAAAGAAAGACCAGTTAAAGTAAGAAAATTCTTTTGATTTTATTGTTGAAAGGAAAGATGTTAATTTTCAGTTGATGTTAAATCTTGTCTGTATTTTAGAAAAATATAGAATATATTAAACTTTTCTTTTCGTTTTATTTTAAAAAACGAAATGGCGACAACGAAGAAAACATTTGGGAAATAAGGTTTTAAGGAAAACATTTTCAAATAAGTTTTGAGGAAAGAAAATTGTAAGTAAGTATCTGAAGTAGGCATTTGACGAAAGAAACACTTGAATCCACGCACACACTTCAAACATTTATCTGATAAGAGGCAACGTGAATACACGTCACCCGCTAAAGGATTTTTTAGAACTTTTTTTTTCTTTCTCATTTGCTGATATGATGATAATTTCCCAGTAGATTGTAAAGTTGGGTAACTAACAAATGAAGATACTGTTCTTATAAAAGTGTCTCGACAGACATTGATTTATTATGCATTTAGTAACTGATAAAAGCCAGAATATTGACGCTCGTGCTCTCCATTTGGTCTTCTCTATCCTCATATGTGCTTGATGCAGTTGCTTCAACACGGCTTTTCTCATTGTTGATGGAATGATCAATCTTTCACCTTTAAACAGTACACCATTTATCATAGATAATTCTTCTTTGTATGACCAATATGGTTTTACATCTGCTGTAACTTGTTGTCTGTTTGCAGGCCATCCTTCATTGACATATCTGGCAATCTTCAATAGACAGGAATCTTTTACTGTTTCTTCTTGAATTTCGTTCAATTTTGTATTTGTTGCTGGACCATTTTCATAGACCATATAAGCTTGTGCTTCTCATTCATCTACTGCTATATCTTGCTGTTGTTTCTTTTAAAATTTCAAGTGATAAAGTGTCTGCTAATATGTTATCTTTTCCTGCTAAATATTTCAGTTCGCTCCCTGTGTTTCCAGCTATTTTTACCATTTTCTTCTTGATTTCTGATTTATTTTTCTATTTTTTTGATGTTCCACTTGATCTCCTTTATCATCTTGTTGCTTCTGTGATTTGACTTCATTTAATATTTGAATGATCCCCAGTGACTTGCAGGTCTGAAGGCTCAACACTGTTTTGCTATCGGTCTTCACAGTGTAGAACTCTGATTGCTCTTCAACATCACGAAATTCACATTTCATATATTGGTGCCTCCATATCCACATAATTTTGTTGCAGTTTTCATCATCTGTACCTCTTCTGTTTGCAATTGCTCATAAACACGTAATGGCATCACATTCACCTCTGCTCCTGTGTCATGTTTGACCTTTACCTTCTTGTTGTTGATCTTTAATATCACAAAACTTCAGTTGCTTTCTTCTCATTACTTGTTTCTACTTCTATCACAAAATCTTCTGTTGGTTAGACATAAATTGATTTATTATGCATCTAGTAACTGATAAAATCTACATTGAAACTAAGTTTATATATGCTTTATAATACCCAAGGGTATAATATTACTTATAATAAGGTATTATTTATAATAAGGTATTACTTATTAGGGTAAAATATAATGACCCTAGGGAGTTACTATTTATGGTTATTAAGTTTAATGTTCTCACTATAATTAACATGCTAATATCATTACATGATAATTTCTCAGTAGATGGGGATGAGAAGTACATAGATGACTCTTTCTACTGTTCTATTCTTACATAATTCACTTATCCCTCAGATTCAAGACATTTGTCAAGACGGTGCAATGGCCAGTGCAATGACAGTTCCAGGTCTTTCGTCAATCCCAATGGTGTCAACTATCCCTCCTCCATTAGAAAGTAGCTCTGAATTACATCAAACTCCTACGAAAGCTCTGCCAACTCCTAATATTCTTATTTACTAAATGTAATAGCATGTTTGTAAAAGAAATAGCTTTCGAATATAGTCAACAGACTTTGAACAATTTATTAATTCCCTTATAACTTGAGGTTTAAACAATTTTAGGATTTTCGTCAAATTAAACTTTGCTTATTGCAGTATTTTCAGAAAAACACTACTTGTAATTAATTTTACCAAAGAACTTATTCTTCATGTGACAAAATAACTACGATCTCTCACTAAAAAGTTTTTAACTGATTGAGATCAAATATTTACCATATACTCAAATCTATTAAATACATTTCCCCTATCAAAGATTTTGCAAAATATTGTTTTTACGACAATTTTCAGACTATAATTTTTTAAATCAAAATATTTTAATAAGGAACGTGTGTGTGTTCTGATACCTTCCCAATCTCTGTACCTTAATTTTCGGATTCCAATCTCTTCTATCTCTGGGGGTAGTTAAAGATAAAATAAATAAACTAAGTACAACCATTGTTACAATTTTTGTCAAAATAATATGTTACAAGAAATTTTTCGTTTATTTTGACAAAACAAAATTTCGCCTGTGGTAGTTAAGACGAAATAACCAAAAAAATAATAATAAAAATAGAATGAAATATTATGCTAATATTTCAGGTAGAACATTATTATTTTCGTCCAAATATCAACCCAAGGACTCTAAAACATGTACATTTGTGTTTTGATAGACTCCTCTAAGGAGAATGCTAATAATCTTTGAAGTATTCAAAATTGATAATAGGTTAGTATTACTTTCTCTACGCTGTTTACAATTCGGCTTAAATGTTAAATCTGTTATAAAATTCAAATCTAGCAGTATAAAGAGAGAGTCGAGTGTAGAGTCGAAAAGTTAAATATCTATTTATATAAATGTTGAGAAAAATTCAAATGAAATAAACCAAATATTAATACAATTTTAGGTAGAAATGGTGCACCAATCCCTTAACTCAAAGATAGGGTGGTTTATGACAACCCTTGCTATACTTTTGTCAACTTGGTTATTCGTGAAACATGACTTAATACAAGAAAATTATGTTCATTCGAAAAAATTTCAGGACAGTCAAGTAAAATCTGAAAATATTAAAAAATATTTAGCTGTGCCACACTCAGACAAGCCACTGCTCAACTCAAAAGAACTAAATAAAAAGCACGCACAAGAAAAACAAGATGAAATTGTATACAAAATTCTAAATAAAACTTCGGGATTTTTTCTTGAAATGGGGGCACTAGATGGTAAATTTTTGTCCAACACGCTGTGGCTTGAGAACAGACATGATTGGACAGGGTTATTAATTGAAGCAAACCCTGAATTATGTAGTAAAATTGATACGCATAAACGAAACGCTTGGACTTTATGCGCATGTATTTCGAATGTCACCGAAGAAATGGATTTTATAATTGGAGGTACATTAGGTGGTGTTAAGAACCACATAGATACTCAACACATGAGAAGGCTAAATGCTGCAAGACCGAATGCTTTAACAGTGATAGTTCCCTGTGTGAAGATGATGGACGTGTTACATGTCATCGGAGTGAATCACATAGATTATTTCTCGCTTGATGTGGAAGGTGGCGAACTCTTTGTTTTAGAATCAATGCATAAAGAGCTAATGAGTGGTGAGCTAACCGTCAACGTTTGGACAATAGAATATGCAATATCTAATGAATATAGACTTGCTCGTCTTAAAACTGCGGAAAAATTGGAAAATATTCGGAATTTCTTTAAAAGGATTGGTGGTTATAACGAACATTCAACAATTAAAGGCCTAGATGTTGTTTTTGTCAGAGAAAATTTAATGTGATATTATTTGTGTGTCACTTTCATCTTTTTCTGATGATGATCTGGTTTATTTATTAGAATCGCACCTATGGGCACTCTTCATAAAAATGCGTTTGTAGTTTACTTTTAATGAAATTTCCATTTATTTTACAATATTAATCAAATATTCTTTTCAAAACATCGTTATTTTCACTTTATATTCAGATTTGATAATGTGGTAGCCACCACTAATTTTCGTTCTCCACTTAATATTTTTTTTAGTATTTCTTTTTTATCAGTCGCGTTCAGAGAGGCTTAAAACCACTTCCCATGGAAATACTTATAGAACATTGAAAATTCGACTACATTTCTAAGGCAGAAAAGTAATTCAAGATTCAAACAAAGATCAACAAAGAGTGTACGCTTCTGAAATCGGTCAAGAAGACATAGAAATACAGCATAATTCAACACATAGTCAAATGGTAACGTTATATATATAAAGTATACTCTTGGGCGGAAGAAATCACCTCTCCCTGAATAGAGATCCAAACTTCATGTTACCATATTTTGCAATGGTCTCAATGAATTTTAAACGTAATAATCAAATCTGCTTAGATTCACTTCACTGCCATTCATAAGTACAGATTTGAAAGAAAGATTACCCATTTTGCTAAGGCTGAAAAAGGGAGTGACTCCGTACTCAAATTATAAAATATCAAACAAAAAAAAATAAGAAACATTCCAGAAAAGAGCATATTATTTAGATAATTCTGTTAAATCTGTTAACAAATGTTAATGCGAATGAGAAACCGAAATAGTTCCGGTGAGCATTTTTGTAGGGCCACTACAGGTTATGTTGAGATGTGTCAAGTCCTAGGTCCTAGGTAGACAATCAGGCAAAATTTTTCCAGAATTATTGAGTGTGGAGTTACTGCTAAATATCTTAACAAAAAGTTCTGCCTTATTTCTAGCCGAGGCAACAACCTAAGCTCTATTGAAGAGAGGAGACCTCAAAGGCTTACCCTTATATGAAAATGCCTCTAGATTCGCCAGATGTCTCAAAATCCGATAGATTGGGTGACCAGACTTTCATGAACTTGGTTTTAGAAAGATTGTTTGCCTCATCAATGACTCTTTTATAATCATTGAGGGCTCAGGTAAAGAAAGTAATTTCTTAACACAATTAGTACGCTGAAGATGAAAATAAAATTTGCGATGAGCAATTGGGGCTGCTATTGCTGGAGAGAACCATGGACACGAGTTTGGTTGATTTTATACCTTGGAAAGCAAATATGTAATATGTTTTTGTGGAATATAACAGAGAAGATTATGAAAGCTGTCCCAGTCTCCATGGTGATATGATATAATTTCCTATGGATAGGAAATGGAAAGGAGTGCTGTTAAATTTAATGTCAACGTTAACCTTTGCGTGGTCAGAGTTTACTAAAACACTAGAAATAGATGTCTTGCAGATATCAGGATTCGATGAAAGGACAGATCAAGTAGAGAAGGTCATGGTTGTAACGATCAAAAAAACATTGGAACTTGTCGGTGTCTATACAAGAAAGTCTAGTAGTTCTAGAGAAACTTAGCCAGTTTGTTTGGTGGACGCTGAAGACCCAAAAATAAATATTTGCATTGGGTAATTAAGAGGGTTGTGTCAATATTTTGAGTGATGAAGTTAATTAGACAGTAGGACTCTGTGGTAAGAGAGCGGTATAAGAGAAGAAAATAACTGGTCATCTGTAGAAAAGATTGACATAAAGAAATGTACGACTTATCGCGAACCACACAATCAAATTGTCACAGATAAATATGCCAAGATTATGCATGAGATAAGACAAGTCATTGCGATAGATAGATAGGTATCCAAGTATAACACAATCAGACAAAAATATGGAAAGATCAAGACTTTGTTAAATTGCCAAATTTGCCAAATTGTTAAGTAATAAACTACAGAGAAAAGACTCCAAATGAGAAAAATCACTTCAGAAACCACAAATGTTGGTGATAGAAAAAATTATGTAATTAAATAATATCTTAAAAATTTGTAATTGTGGTCGTATAAATGTAAAGTAAAAATTTCGAGAAAAACTTGAAATTGCTATAAAGTGTTGTAAGTTAGGAATGTGGATAAATTGGCTTTAGACAAAAGGAAACAAAATATAGATGATATGAAATGCGACGCCATTTTGATCAATCATTGAAGAAGGGATTTGTTAGAATTTGAAATTTTTATTATGGATTTTAAGTCAACTTGATCTTAAAACTCTTATAATGCAATAGATCGAATTGATGCAAAAGATGGAGTAAATATTGAGATTTACTCTTTACATCTTTAAAATCTTTCGTTTTTTGGATTTATATACTACCCAAATGTCCTAAATATAGTAAATATTTAGTCAACTTGATGTTCTTACTTTTTATCTTAAAAATATTTAGTTTACACCGAAATAATCTGAGGTTTATATTTAATATTTTAATCATATGAATAGGGGTTTTAAGCAAATTAATAATACTTTTAAAATTTTTACATGATTACTTAATTTAGTTTATATTATTTCTAAAAATTTTATTCTTAGTATTGATAAGACAAACATTTCTTAAATATTTTTTCTTTAATGTTTTAGTATCCAGTAGTGTTTTAGTTTCGTTATTGTTGAGTAATTTTTCATCTGCTTGTTTATGAAAAAGTTTCGCTTAAAACATTGGAGACTGTCAGTAAACATCTTCCATTGTTTCAGTCTCATTTACCTAAATCAAATGTTTATATATTCACTACAACAACGGTAAACAATTGATGTTTCCTAAAACAGTGTTAAACAGCAATGGCATTAGTCATTTGCCAATAACTAAACACGATAATACAAAAACTGCAACCGATGTAGACTGTATGTAAATATCAAGTATTGCTCGTTGATATTTTGAATTAGGAATAGCGCCAGATAAAACGCTTCTCACAAAAATTAGACGAAAAATCAAGGACAAGACAAAAAGCAATTATTGGAGGAAGAAAAAAATGATCGGCGTTAGATCATAAAATTTTCTAAACACGAACTGATAATTGGATGTTTTATAGAAACTAGCAAACACCTTTTGTGTCGTGTGTCGTAATCTCAATTCAAAGTATCTAATCTCTAAACCTATGATGCATTACCTTGTAGTATAGAAAAATAAGCATGGCACTTAATTTCATACTTCCCATATTAATTAATTTATACAACTTGTGTAGCATATCTCTCACTATAACTCCCTCAAACTCTCTTTCCCAAACCTATTTACTAACTAATTTCATTCACACAACAGGGAAAACCTGGACAGATACAACAATATCGCTTGTTATGACTATATTCAGAACTTAAAATGAGACTAGTGAATCCTGTGCCAGCAATTTATCCTGTAGAGTTACTTCAGACTCCGTTATCAATACCTACACCAGTTATTCAAAGGTAAACTCTACGAAAAAAATATATCAAGAGGGCGAGTAAGCAAAAATCTCTACCCTCCCCTCCCAGGCGATGTTGATTGATGAAGTTTTTTAATGAAGTTTATGAATTTGTATCGGCAATTCAATTACAGAGCAACCCTATTGAACGACGGCTTTCAAAATACAGTTAGATGAGTAGTAGAAGATTTCTGGTTAGCTTAAGACAAGTCCTTATTTTAGAAAGAATTTCATCTTGTCGGTCTTTACTAAAGGAAAATATTAAATTTTGGGATGAATACTTACGAATTAGACAGCAAGTTACAAGAAATGGACACTGAGGTCATGGAAAATATCCTTTATAGCGAAATAGCGTCAAAAATTACGATCAACGTGCTGTGACTGAACTGACAATATATATAATATCGCTAAAAAAACATATATTTTAATATGTTATCTCGAGATTGCTTAAAAGCTCTATCGAGACTTTCTGAGTTTACCTGTCGTTGTTTTGACATCTAAGATTATACTGAAAAAGATACCTAGGGTACTACCAAGAAGATCTGTGAAATAGTAACAGATTTCTTAAAAAATTGCTCCTCTAAATTAGAATTTACATGCGAAAGAAATACTAAATTTATATTTGCTATAAAGATTATAATTAACATATTTTGCAATAATATAGAAAAGCTTGCATCGGAAATTGTAAGTAACAATATGGTAAAAAAAACTTTTTTTTTAAAGAAATAAATAGAATATATATTGATTTAAATGGATACTTAAGAATAATTTTCATAAATATATACAAAATTCTACTGGTTGAATTTTAATAATAATGAGTTTCCTTGTAAATATCTTTTTCTGGGTTAAGCAAAAACATGTTTATTGACATATCATCATGCTTGTGGAAGGAAAAATTAGTATTACACAGTGTATTAAACGGGTATGTCTTTGGATTAAGTCTAGATCTGGGTGTTTTGAAACTATTGTATATACAGGGTGCGAAACGAATATCGTCCGTGAAAGCGAATATCAAGCGGCTGACTTTAAAAATGACTCAACTTTTTTTTATGCAAGAAATTTAATTCAAATTCTGTTGAGTTTTTGTCTGAGGTTATAAAGCGATAGTTTTTGTTTTTTCTCGACTGTTTAAAGTTTAAAAGAACAAAAACAGGTAAAATCACAGTGTAATTAACTTAAAATCCACAAGTGCTTCGTTCGTTGATCGATATCATATTTAGATATGTATTGGAATGACAGATGAGTAAAAGGGGAGATAATGTTGTAAATATGACAGTTTTAAATATTATTTGTAGATCTTTTGAATTATCTTTTTTAGTTTAATTTATATCTGGATAGAAAAAAGAACATTGATTATATTTGTTAATAAATTAATAATATATCTGGTATCCATTAAGAGCATAAAATTGGAAAAACGCTTTTTACGATTTAAGTGTTGTCTTTAAAATTAAAACGTTATCTTGTTGTTGTTTGTTTCTTTTCTATATCCTTTACTTAAAATCATGGATTGAGATTAAATTTGAGTTGCTGAACCTTTTTAGGTAAACAAAGAAACTTTTCCGCAGTTTTTATTCTTGTCATCCTTTTGGTTAAAGTATTTTCTTTTTGAGTTTTTCTTTAAATGTAAGAAGTAAAACATAAATTGATTTATTAATATTTGCCCTAAAGAAAAACCAATAAATTTCTTGTCAAAGTTCTCCAACGCAAATATTTCTGGAAACTTCTACAATCCAAAGGTTTCTGGAAAGTTCTAAAATTCAAAGATTTCTGGAGAAAATGCTAATCTACTGCTTAAATTCCATGCAATATTTTCTCGTTTTCATCCTTATCTACAGTTTCAAAAATTGTCAATATGTAAATCACTCTCAAATTACTTGTTTTACCTTTAAAGCTGTTTTCGCCA
>JAUZNK010072607.1:0-13897 GCA_035046665.1 Euphysa ruthae | reverse complement strand
TAAAACTATTATACTACTATTCAGGGAGGGGGAGGGGGGGGGGGGGTCTGTACCAAAATATGGGACCCAGGGCCGGATGGTGGTGTCCTTTTTTGCCTTTAACTCAATTTGGTATTTATAATTTTGACGTTGGTGTCAGATAGATGATTTTTATAATTGGTATCAAACATTACAAATCAGACAAACATTATTTTATTGAAATCTCTCAAGTCGCAAAAAAAAAAAGATTAAATTATATATTTTTTTTTATATACAAAGAGGTTTTGATAAATAAGTTTACAAGTGAATGATTTTAATGCCAAGACAATTGAGACTTATTGTTTATAATTAGCCAATGGCATGCGCTAGTATAGATGATGTAAATTATTGATGAAAATTTATAAACTTTTTAATGCTAGAGTAAAACCGATGATATTTTTGTATTGGATGAAACAGACTTTTCACTATCGAACCAAATATTATTGCAATGTTATGATTTAATAAATACTCAAATGTAAAATATATACTTTTAGACACATACTAAAATTCAATTTTCTTTAACATCACCTTTATAAATTTACACAATTTATTGCCTTTGGTCAATATATTTTGAGTGATTCACTGCACACACACCACACAAAACTGAATTTATAGGACTCCTTTCGGCTGAAGCCGGAAGTCCAAAAATATAATATTGACTTTTATTTCAAAATATTGAAGTAACACCTCACCTTTGAACTATCAAACTCTTCTGGATCTTCAATTTCTTGCATGCAGACTGATCTGATGATATCGTCAACACGCTTGACAAAGTTTTAGGTCTCAAAATTGCTCATATTATATGTTTTGATAGCACTCTTGATACGCAAGTTCTTATTTCGTCCAGAACCTCTACGTCCCGTATCAATTTTTGATTCGTGAACTGCGATTTTGAGGGACTTTTGATATCTGTTAAATAAAATAAAGTATATACATACACTATATATTTTTTGTTCTGTTTAGTTGACAGAGGATAATGGAAACTTTACTCTCACAACACCTCTCTGAAACTCTGTAACTGTTAGCTTGTCTTAAAGTATTTGTCATAAACAAACATCTTACTATCTGCTTCCTCATGATCACATATCGTATCCAATCCTTGTAAATTGGCCACTCTTTAATTCCATGCAGGTGCCATTCATTTTTGCACTATAGACTATTTGTTGTTAGGAAAGTTTTCTTTGTATAGAATCTTCCCATTTACTGAAGAGATATGTTACAAGTTTACACTTGTTAGTTGATTTGCCTAGGTGTGATGCTATGTTTTGGGAAATTTCTGGTTATATGAAGTGAATTTAACTACAAGAACATGTTTTCTGGCGTCCGCACCTCTCATCTGACTTAATATTGTCTTATCTGTCAGGAAACAGTATGAGGATGCTACTTTTTTTGAAGTTAGTCAGCACAGATGATTCCAAACGGTCTCTTGCTTAAAATGTTTTATTTGATTGAATATTTGATTGATTGATTGAATGACATTAAATGAATGATAAAGTGAGGCGTCTACAGTCACACATGGATGCAGTCTTTCTGAAGAGAACCCAGCCAGCTGTTGTGTGAAAAGAAGTGCTCAATGATTCTGACAGCTCTTTGTTTAAGTCAAATTAATATTGTGAGTACTTTCTTGGTAAATCAGGTTTCTTCTGTATGAGTGCAAGTTCTAAAGATATGGATGGTAATGAAATGGATCTGGATTTGGAGAACGGAACTAAAACATTACGATTAACTTTCCCAATAATACCTTGCAGATATTGTACCAGAATTAACACAATTCTGATGTGTAGCGTTAAGAGTTTTTCTCTTGACCATAGTCCCAATTGTCAAATGCTGCCTGTGTACACAGGTTTGAAGCTATGTTAGTTGGTATCGTAGCATAACCTTCACCAGCTTCAATTAGGCCTGTTGCTCAAGCAGTGTCTATACGTAGGACATCATCACAAGAGATAATGTGGCCAAGATTATTTAAATAAGTAATGAATTCTTTAGAGCGAGTACTATTTTTCAATGAAATTGCAAGGTCAAACTGCTTTGACATTCTATTCCGACTACCTGACTGAAGTGCATTTATGTCTTGGGTAATGAACATCACTTTCTTCTCCTTCCCTTTGACTGGGTTGCTATTTCAAATGCTACTTAAAAAGTTTTGAAGCGTTTCTGGCACAATATATTCCACAGTGTCTTCTGATATTTCTTCAAGATTAGGGGATTTACAGATATTCCCTCTGCAGCCTGAATTTCTTCATTCAAAATTACAACTGCCCAGTCAAGAATTTTCTGCTGGCTGTCTACTACATTCATATCTCTTTGTCCTTTAACGTTTGCTTATAATTAGCTACAATATTAATAACACCTGCTATTGATATGCTGCTTTTGTAGATGAATTGGGAAGTGTTAGCAGTCTCCGTTAAGGTTGTGCTCGAGCCGTAGCAATTTATGAAACGGTTTTTTAGTTTTTAAGTGGTGTATGCTTCATAATTTTTGTAATCCATATCCTTGAAATGCTGCTCCTATTTATGCAGCAATGCAGGTAATTCTCAAGAACGTCCTTCCAGCAGGAGCTCAGCAAAAAACCAATGTCTTGAGTTGAATTGCTTTCATTGTGTTAGTTTTTTATATTGGGCATATATACATTATAACAATTAAGATGATATTTTGCATCATATACTGGTAAGGTATGGAAGTTGCCATCAATTTTTCGTTTAAATTCCACATTATTTGTAGCCACACACTGTTGCTAGATCTTTAATATAACGTTACTATATTTTAGCAAGAAGAGTATCTTTATACATATTTTTTAAAACCACAAAACATGCAACACTGTTGCAAATTTATCAGTTGTTTTTGCGAACGGGTTGATGAAATTGCGCTTGTGTTTGTTTCTGAATTAGATGAACCCGTAGCAACAAAAAATAGTAAGTTGGTTGAGTTACTAAAGGATGAGTAGCACTTTGGATGCCATCTTTGTGTCAATTATAGCAAAAAATGTTGCTATTCCTTTTAAACCAAGATTATGTAGGCCTTCATTTCCTGCTCCATTACCACAAATCAAACAGTTTTCAGATCTAACTTCCAATTTTGTAAGGTTTTACTGGACTTGCATTATCTTCCTTTTCTATCTTTTAACATATATAAATAAGCTTATATATTTTTACTTTTAACTGTATATTTATTTGAAAGACAAAAACTTTGTGCTACATTATATTAACAACAGAACCACATGAAAAGAAGTTTCCAAGCGCAAACACGCTGCAGTCAATCTGTAACTATTTGTTTTTATAGGTTTAATTTGTTAAAAAGGGTTAACATTTAAGATTTTCTAAGATAGCTACAGTATACCAAGCAATGAATAATGCCGACCTATAATTATTAAAAATATAAACATCGCAATAATCCATGCAATCGAATGCTTACATGAAAGCTATAACTATTACTCCCTTGGGTGGCAAAAACAAATCTGCAGATTTAAAAGTTTAATTACTTCAGAGGCATGTATCTGTAACTAACACCAAGTAGCGCAAACATAAAATAATACTTTTAAGGTAAAAATACGCTATTTTAACCAGAGACAATGATGGAGAGAATAGTTAGTGAAACATTCCTGTAGGTGTTAGAAATCACTGAAGAGGGCTTGATGGCAAATAAGCCTAGCTGCAATCAAAAGTATACTAATATAGTTTTACAGTGAAAAAAAACATTTTTTACCAAAAATACACCGTGGAGGAGTGCAAAATGGATATGTGGTGCTTATAATACGATGAGGGAGGAGAGCAATCCTCAACACTTGACGCTTGATGTATATACGTAGCATTGTTACATTTTTACTTAAGGACACTGTGAAGTCGTAGCGCTCCTACGAAAAACAGATCAGGATTTTCGAACTAAGACTATGGTTTTCAAATAGAAGAATTTCTAAAAATGGATAGTTTTTCCATTGGTTTTCTGGGTTAAGTAAACGGCCTATTTTGAGATTTGATTCCGTGACTAAAAGCATTCTCTGTACCAAAATTGAAGTAGATTGAGTGATCTTTCGTAAAGTTATGGGAAAATCTCCTAGTATTATGCTAAGATTTTGACATTTTGTTTATCTGTTCTGCAAAATACACCTTATAAAGAAAATACAAAATTGCAAACATTTTTTAGAAACTTCAGACATGTACCCACAATATGGTTAGGTTTAAATTTGTCCCTTTGATAGGTAAAGTTGACACCTCAGTTGATAGACAAATAATTCTTTTTCTTTGTAGTATTAATTGGTATTCCTAATACCATTACACTTATAAACAAAGTGATAACTCACATTTGTAAAAAATAAACGCATACAACTTTCCATAAAACTTTCCTTGATGGTCCGCATTATTACTACGTCACTAATAAACACTTGATTTCGAGCCTACTCTATCCATATATAAACCTAAATTTTTTTAATTGTACTAGCCTGATGATAGGAGCAGCGTGACTCCCGAAACGTCGCTAAATAAATTTTATAACTCATGACATGCGTTTTATCTCTTAATTATTAATGCCTGAGTTGACAAACACAAATATTTTTAAAAATAAACGCATACGTTGCAAATATTAAATGTCTCATATGTTACAGAATTAGTTGGTAAAAAATTTCTCGCCATTTTTTCCCCACATACAAAATGGTGCTGTGAACTCAGAAAAGGTGTATTGACAGTAAATGACAGAGGTCAGATTTCATTGGTAAGGCAGTAATAACAATACAAATATAATATTTTTGGGAATGTTTATTTGAAAAAAATTTTTTTATCTTAGTATAATATACACATGCCACTTAAATAAATTTTTAATAAAAAAAGGGACTATTTCCTGGTTATGCATGGCTGTGTTTTCCTGGTTATGCATGTTTGTATTTTCAAGCCACCAAGCCCGGAAAGGTCAATAACATTTTTGTTATGGTGGGACCATGAAAGAAAGAAATTAAAAATATTATCATTGTAATGAGAATAATGTACAGTTGTATTAGGATTTATAAAGCTTTTAAGATATGCGGAGAAAGCCTGTGGCTACATTGATACACAAATGCAAAATAAGCTCTGCGTCAATGTTAATATAAAACAACAGTCAACAGGTAATTACGTGCCACTTTTATAGATTTTATAGTATCTTTCATTGGGAAAATTTAAAAATTATCAGAAATGGAAGAAATAAAATCATTGAAAAGAAATGCTAAGAGTCAACGAAAGATTTTTCTAAGCCCCATGGCCACAGTAACGATGATTTGGTAAATTACATGCTTTTTAACCTCAATTTCTGTATTGGATAGTTGTTCTTCAAAGCGATTTAATTACATTTAGGAAAATCACAGCCTTTTTAGCAAGTTTGCATTGTAAGTAGATGTTTACAGAAAAAAAAAATAAAAAGGCTTATTGAAGTGATTTAAAAATATGCACTCAGCGTAATACAGAACAACTTGCAGTTTAGTAGATTAGGAACATTATACTAACTTGCTATAAGAAATGGATGTGGGGAGCATTAACCAATGATAAATCCATTCTATTTCCCAAAATAACAAAATAATTTAATCGATATAATTACTAAACATATTTATAAATTGTTTAAAAAACACAGAGACAATGATTAAATATCATATATAGGATTTCTTATTTCACTGAACAAAGGCTTGATTTAAAGACCTAAAGCATTACATAATTGGGATATGAACTTTCCGCCCAAAAAATTTCGAAACAACATTTCACCTGAATTGAAGACAGAATTTTTGAAAAAATTTAATATATCAATTCGGGTTATGCATAGGACCCAGGAAACCGACAGAGAAATTTAGTATGTGGTTATGAGCGTGAAAAGTCTGCGAAACAAATTATCAAACATGCTTTTTTACCTCTCAGATAAAAATATTTGCGTCCTGAGACAAGTAAACATGATTCCAAACTCTAAAATCTTCACACACTTTTTGTTCATAATAAATCCCCCCCCCCCCCCCCCCCCCCGCCTTAAAATATGAACTCATTTACCAAAGCAAATTAAGGTATTCCATCAGTATTTAATTTCAAGTGTACATGCGTAAATGACAGTTCAGAATTTGATAAGCGTAAAATACAAATTATAATCAATAAATGGAAAAAAAAAAACAAATTATATTTTCGGTTACTTAAGATTAAATAAATAGTTTTTATCTATTTTTTTTATTCGTACCACTAACAGGAAGTTGTCTTTGTATTACAACCTGGGTTCCTTGCTGCAGAACGAAGGTGTATATTGCCAGCAAAACCTAAGCAAAACAAAAAAATATTAAATATTTACATAGGTAGGTAAAACAAGCAGACCATTGAATATTTTTTGAAAGCACATCAAGATAATAAATTAAAGTTTGGAAACGCAACTCAAGCTTTTTCAGACAGCCTACATTCATCACTATCATCTCTATTCATCAATACGTAAAAAAAAAAAAAAAAAAAAAAAAAAAATGTGACAAAAATAAACAGATGTGTATTAATAGATTTATTAACCAAAAAGGGGATCTTATTGATACAAAGATGATTTCAAATTTTTTGCCCAAAAAAAAACTTTCAAATATTTTCCCAATGCACGCGAAAGCTTCTGCAAAAAATATTTACATAAAAGTTTACCAACAAAACACCAAAAAAATATTTTATTTTCACTGGGTGATAATTGTGAAATTATTGTTGACCTTTGAAATGAAGGTGTGTATCCAGAAAAAAAATTGTTGGAATGATAGGTAAAATGAAAAAACACAAGCTTTTTTATTTGTCAATGTTTTATAAAAACCCATTTGAGTATCGCTTGATTTGTATTGCCAAAACAAACAAGTAATATGACTATAATATAGATATGCTCAAATATTCTAACAGAACTCAACATAAATTAATCGTCAAATTTAAAAAAAAAAAACAAAAAAATTGTGATTTTGGGCGGCAGTATTAAAGCTTGTAATTTAATATACGCAGTCTTCCTAGAAGTTCTGCACCTAGTTTTTTTTCAATTGGTTTTTAACTTACACAATAAAAAAATTACACACCTCGTCCCAGATCCATTCTGCGGCATCATCTAACTGTGTACCAATCTCTCTGAGTTCGCCACTGAACCTCACATAAGCCCACATCACGACAGCAAGCAGTGCAAGTCCCAAAATAATATTAAATAACGAAGCAAAAGAGGATAGACCAATCATCAATAAAAAACCAGATATCATATAGGAAGTAACAATTATAACGAGAAATACGGCTGGGGTACGAGCAGCGTTAAATATATTTTTACTGTCATTTATTTTGACAAATTGTTCGAAAAGCTCGTCCATTTCTGATATCAGCCTACTTTCGAACTCTTTACTAAATTGGTCTCCGCCCATCTTACGTGTTGCGTTGAACAGTGTGACAGATTTAGATTTGTAGATTTCGCTTTTATCACGTAACGCTGCTGGAGCAAGATATGGGGTGTCACCACCACATGCCTAAAATCAATTGAATACGAAAACAAAGTAGCTTTTCATTTTCCACCATACGTCTGTAATTAATAGAAATTAAAAACACTCCAAAATAAAGGTGCTAATGAAGCTATCTGCGATATATTTTTTTGTGAAATCACGAATTGATTTACATATATGCTAAATTTAATGCAGCCATAAACTGCTAGTTTATGACTTCGTTGAAGCTTAAATCAAACCACATTCTTAACATACGTATCATAATGCATCGGTTGAATAAGTGTATTTTTAAAGGATACTGATTAGTATATAAACTACTTGAACAAAATAAAGCAAATATTCAATGAATACAACAATTGCTTTATTATGTTATTTCTGCTGATAGGTATCATAATCCCAAATAATCAAGCGTGTTTTAAATATTGCACTTTTTTTCTTACCTGTTCCATGTCTTTCTGGTAAGCATCTTTAGATGTGGCAAGTGCTGCAAGGTTATTTGCTTCAGCAGTAGCCTAGAAACAAATATAGTTACTACAGGTTATGAAATTTTCTTCAATTAACAATAAAGTTTCGAGCATATGACTTGAATTCAATTGAGATATATCTTAGGAGTTTGGCGTTTTTAGTTATATCTGGCAAATAATTGATTAGAAATTTCCAATTTGTACAGCTTACATGTAAAATCTACCAAGCGCTTTTGAAACGAGTCAAAAAAAAAAAATTATATAAAAAAATATCGAGTCAAAAACCGCTACCAACTTGCTGATATAATTTCGTTTTACACGATTTGTTGAAACGTTGAAAATCTTTGATGCTTATAATGGGTATTTGTTTGCTATTTTGCTTAACGCTGACCTCAGCAAAAATTTTGATAACAATGCTCAAAATTTAAGGCTTAGGTACTTAAGTGCTTAAAATGAAGTCAAATTAATTTTAATTTCATCAAATATTTGGAAATAAAACTTGTGGATTATTTAATCAGGCGAGTACAGAGCCAAGGGTCACCTAGGGGGTGCAAAACTTTCATCAACAATTTTGGATTGCTGTAACATTACATTTTCATAATTAGGAGGGTAAAGTGGCTGGGGAGGTGGTAAAACCTTTTTTGGCCTCGTAAATTAGGGGGTTCAACACTTCAGCCCCACAAGATTTTGCCGCGGCAAAAAATATTTTATCACCTATAACTTCTAACTAATTAATATTGACAAATGAAACTTTCCACAATTATAGGCATTCACATGTAGATTACGAATATGTCATCAGAATTTTGCTGATATTAGCATTTTTTGCTGACGTCAGCAATATTATGCAAAATTTCCTGTATTTCCTACCGAAACCTGTCATGCAAAAGTAAAAAGTAGGGTCATTTTCATACAAGTTAGATTTATATGAAGCCATATACATTTTTGAGTTCATGTAACCTTCTTGGCAAAAATTCAT
The DNA here is from genome assembly GCA_035046665.1 of Euphysa ruthae. Taxonomy (NCBI): domain Eukaryota; kingdom Metazoa; phylum Cnidaria; class Hydrozoa; order Anthoathecata; family Corymorphidae; genus Euphysa; species Euphysa ruthae. The sequence goes on along the minus strand of JAUZNK010072607.1, from coordinate 5,013 downwards.
GGTGGTTTTTAGGTCATTAAGGTAATAATAAGTGTTCCAGCCTGTTGATTCACGGGTGTAATATTTCAAGACCTCAAAATTTGGCACCGCAGAAAATCTTTAACCACCAATAACTTCTTAACTAATTAATATTAAGAATTGAAACTTCCCACACTTATAGTGCGAAACAATCAGATTAAGTACATATAACCAGAATCTGACGTCAGCAATTCTATGCAAATTTTCCAAGGATAACTGTGTTGGAAGATTTGTAAAAACATAGATGCAATTCAAACTTATTTGTTTGATCATTGGAATGTTAGTTGAAACATAAAAATTTTAGTGTAGTTCGATTCGAATGTTTGATGTTTTCTGAAACCTACCTTGCTTATTGTTTTTTACGTCGATCTTATATATTTTAGAAAATAGATAACATATTTCGAGATAATAAGGATGCCAAAGATTTGTGTGGCACGTTATTCTGGCTTACAAAAAAATGATGAACTCAAAGACATCAGTAGTATAACCGAAGCTAGATTCATATCAGCAAAAAATGAACGTGATAGGGCAGGAGGTAGAAATCACCATGTGGAGCAACGCAATTTGGAACAAGCTGTGTCTGATACAAAATATACATGGTATCAATTTAAAAAATACATATACATTTACAAAAAGTTAACTTTAATACTTGCTGGAATAGGTTCAAATGAACAATCAGGGTCGTCAAATAGACGCTCCGGTAGGACACCCTCTGAAATTAAAGTAGCTTGGACATACCCTGAATTCTGCAATATATGTAAAATACATCGTGTGCAGAACAATGAGAAAAAAATCACACCAAAAACATTGCGTCATTCCAAGCTCAGGAGACAATCAAAGCTGCAATAACATCAAAAGACGAAGAAATTATGGTTTGGACTTCATTGCAAAAGAGTTCAAAATGCATGATCACAGTCGAAAAATCTTTCTGAAAAGTTTTGGGGGGCAAGTGTAGATATGGAACATGTACAGGTAATGATTTAGTTTAATTTAAATTTAGAAACTAGTACATTCCTGAAATATCTTACTTCCCCTGCACTACTCCAAGTACATTGCTAATGGAAGAATAAACTAGGTAATGCTACACTCAAATTGAATTTTATTCAAATGCCCTTATGCAAGTAATTGATTTCATAACATCTCGTCACAAAGGTTTGTTTTATAGCACATTAAAATATGAAAAACTAATTGAAATGTGTGCTACTTAAAACTTGAACTAATAATTGACATGCGCGTTACTTTGTTTAATGTCTTTAAGTTTAGAATTCAGAGAATACTGAAAACATCGAAAGTCAAGAAATTGGAGACTTTGAAGCTGTCCAAGTCTAAGTAACAAACACTTTGATAAGGGAAAGAAAAGCTATATCTATGAAAGTGCTGCATAGTATATATGGAGTAGGTGGTGAAGATAAAAGGCATAGACACAAACTGAAATTAAGACTTGAAAAGGAATTTTCCGGCCAATGAACTTTTTTCAACCAAGTGCAAAATGCACTGAAGGTGTTTTCAGCAAGGATGTCATGACCAAAACTATAATGTGAGAGTTTGACCCAAATACGAACATCAATTGAGTAGCAGAGCATAACTGGCCTCCGACCTTTGAAACACTTTTATCAGAGATTCACCAGAATGTTTCTTACTTACCTGCTAACTTCAAGGAAACACAAAGCAGATTCTCGAGAAAAATTTTGTCGTTTAGTTGAGTCTAACACAGCTAATTTTATTAGTAATGGTAAAGTTATAATGCCAAAAAACTACTTATTTACTGTTGGCTTGCGTGATTTAACAGGTAAAAAACAGCTTGTGATTGCAGTATTAATAGTCTTCTGGGTTGATAATTTTGATGTCAATGTTGAAATACAACGTTGTGCATGCGTGTCACAGCCGACCTCATGGTTTTAGAGGAGCAAAATGGTGTAGAGAAAACCATTGGTCATATCAAAATGTATTTTACGATCACCATCTGTTGATACAGACATATTTGCACTAGCATTGAGTCTTCTAGATACATACAGAATCTAACTTGACTATGCATTCGATTGAAAAAGCATGTTGAGGTTCATGGTTGAATGGTATTCAATTAAGTCAAGCTATAAGAAAATCATTAATTGGATTCTAAGCATTCACAGGAAATGACAATTTCATTGTTCTTCAGGAAAGGAAAGTCGGTTTGCTGGAAGTTAGTACAAAGTTTATTGAAGCGTTTGGTAAACTCAGCAAGCCTTGGGAGTTAGAAGAAGAAAGTGCACTGTTTTCTGTGATGCAAGAATACACTTGCTTACTGTTTCAAGAAGTTTATTGATGAGCAGCTATGTATGAGAAAAAATATTCAAAGATGGTAAAATATTAGAACTGGCACTTTGTGAATTTGTTTTATTTCTTCACACAAGAAGACCGAATTTCATGACAGAGATATGGAGATCGTCTCTAGTTGGTATGCACAATACACCTTCGATTACAGAGCACGAATGGAATGCAGATGGCTCATCAACTTGGGTTGCTGATAATTTCCCTGAAAACATAAGTGAGATATTGTGAGAGACTTCATTAGAAGATATGGATGAAGCTACAGAAGAAAATAAAGAGTACTCAGGCAATGAATAAAGTGATTTTAGATAGAATTCAATAGAAATTTTTAGTTCGATAAGTAGTTTCTGTATTTCGTTTTAATATTGTAATGTTTTTATGAAATCTGGTTGGCCTGACTAAAAAGAAAAAAACCTTTTAAAACATGGCAATTTGCGTAAAATTGCTGATGTCAGCAAAAAAATGCTGACATCAACAAAATTCTGGTTATATTTACATGTGTCGGACTATAAGTGTGAGTTGCAATTCTTAATATTGTTTCGTTAAGAAGTCATTGATGTTAAATATTTTCAGTGGTGCCAAATTTTGAGGGATTGAAACATTAGCATCATCAATCAACAGGCTGGGAACAGTTATTATTGCCTTAATGACCTAAAAACCATCATCAAACCTTACCAAGAAGGTTGTATGAACTCAAAAATGCATTTGGCTTCATATAAATCAGAATTATCTGAAAACGACCCTACTTTTTATCTTTGAATTACAGGCTTCAGCAGGAAAAATCTGAAAACTTTGCAAAAAACTGCTGATGACATCAAAAAAATCTGACATCAGCAAAATTCTGATGATATATTCGTAATCTACACACGTTTCTCCTTAATTGTGGAAAACTTCATTCATTGTAGTTAACTAAGAGGCAATAATTTTTTGCCACCTCCTTGGTTACTTTACCCTCAACGTGAAAATATAATGCTAAAGCAACCCAAAATTGGTAATGGAAGTTTTGAACCCCCTATGTGACCTTTGGCTCCATTCTCACCTAGTCAAGTATACACTAAATAAAATTTATTAATACAGCCCTAACTGAAGCTCTTTAAGTAAAAGAAAGTTCCTTTTGGAATACGTCCTTCGAATAAGTACTCTTTGCCAAAAATAAGTCGCTTTTGCATAAATAAGATATAATAAACTCTTTGGTACTTCAAATCATTACAACACAAGAAGAGGTTGTGTGAGTTTTAATTACAAACTGATGTCAACAGAAACTGATCCGAACAAAATTTCTAATTTCTAGTTTTCCAACTTGTAAAACACTTAAATAAAGCCAAAAATTAACAATGATTTAAAATTATGAAAATTCTGAGACAAATGTCACTATTTTTTTATTTTTTAAAAACACACTAGATAAGACAATACTACCTATCTCATAAATCATGAAAATAAAAGTTTAAATTATTCAAACCTGTAGCATGGATTTAGGTTCTGGTAACTCTCCGCCCTCAAATATCTTAATGTAAGCCTTGAAATATTCTACCAAACCTCGGCATGTCACATCACTACCGTTGATCGATTTGACAAGTAGATTCTTTGGTGATAATAGACGAGGTACCAGTATGGACAGATATTCAATAAATTCTTCATCAATATCTACAAAAAATCAAAACTTAAAATAAAGTTTTCTAGCTTTTAGCGACCATCTCCAACAGAATATTTACGGTGTGTTGCAATTATATGATCAAGACATGTTACAAATACTTTTGAACAGTGTTTAATTTGCATCAGAAGGATGCATTGACAGTTCCATCTCACACACTTTTTCTTTCATTTATAATTGAGAAAATTAGCCGATACGAAAATGTTGCACAGAGGTGTAAAATAAGTATTTAAGAAGAATTGCTTCCTATAGAAGACCTTTAATCTACTACTAATTTTATCTATGACCTTGGCAGGCAAATATTTTCTTGAAAAACTGCATCTTTCTGGATGACGGACAGCTCTGCAACAAATCTTAATGAAAAGAGAAATCAAATCAAATATTTTATGCCAGTTCCTCCGCATTTATTTCTTATGAAATAAATAATAACCATATTTATTTTTTTATAATTCATTTTTAAAATAAGATAATTGTTGTAAAACCAAGCATAATTGTCATACACATATCATGGCTAGAGTGAAAGCAGAAGAAACTTTTTATGAAACAAATGATTTTAAAATGAATTGATAAATATTTAAGCAAGCGCTTTACCATTTGAGCTAAATTTTATTGACAAATTATGTTTAAGAAAAACTACTATTTTATGATATCATTATATTTGCCCATTGTTTAAAAGCATCAATAAAAACAATATTATTGTTTAAAATCAACCAATAAAAATCATTAAAATATTGATTAACCATGTTCGGAAATCATGAGCCAATCATTGATGTGCATTTCACTGCTTCATAACGTATATAAAATTAACGATTAATTATGACTGATTAGTTTGTTTAAATTCAGGTTATTTCATGTGTTATTATAGATATATTTCTTAATCTGAACCTTGTTGTTGTATACACTTACCTAATAGAATGTCAATAGAATGGCCTATGTAATATATTGTTGTAGCATTAGTGACTGTTGTGTTTCTAATCCTAGGGGGTTGGCTAATGACAGAAATTAAGTCAAGAGATGAGACAATTTAAACTCAACAT
>JAUZNK010072596.1:0-13898 GCA_035046665.1 Euphysa ruthae | reverse complement strand
TGTCTAGGCAATTTGTTGGTTCCCCACGTTAAATATAACATTCTCTCTCTCTCTCTCTGGGTTGAAATTCGTTGATGTTTTGCGTGAATTGTTAAACAACCTATGATAAAAAAAAAACTCATTAAAGGGTATGCGTGATAGTGGGAATAGGAATCTTACCCTATTTGCCTAAACTGCTTAATGCAACAACTTTTTTAAAGATTTCATATTTCTGTTTACTAAAAATAGATTAATAAATAGCTCGTTACATTACACTAATGAGATATTTGCATGCTGTTAATTTTTATTTTGTAGTAAGGCTTAGAGCTAAACAACATAATTTCTAGTTTATGCTTGAATAAAAGTATTAGATCGATAAATGGTGCCAAAATGACCATAATCCTACTAATCGGAGTTATTGCCCAATGCCCAACTCAAATTATAGCCATTAGAAGATGGCATTACATGAAATACAAACCACCATCTTTGTATGTTCATTTAGATTAATCATCAAATTATGATAAATTAACACATGTACATACCTGTCTAACCACTTCATTCAAATTAAGCTTATTCACTCTTGAGCAATATGTCACTAGGGGGTCGCTCAAAATCTTCTCATCATTCAATCATTCTCATCATCGGATTTGTTATAAACGATTTCGATTGTAAAGCCTTTTTTTTTACCCGAGCGAGTTGGAAGTTTGTAGTGCTACGTGAAGGTAACAATTTCCATACTCTCTCCACTGCAGTGTCGTTTGTGTAACTTGCAATTTTCTACCCATGAAAACCGCTTTTCACAACACTTGCAAGATTTTATTTAGCATAAAGCCTCACATTTTTTATATTTATTAACTGTAGTTTTCACAATGAAAGCTCTTCCCTACATATTGTGTATCTTTTTATGTTTTAAATGTGTTTGCTTAGAAAATACTTTACGGCAAACAGTGCATAGAAATAATTTCGGCATCTTGATGAATTAAACAATGGAAATTGAAAATAGGTGAAAAGAAAAAATAGAAGATACAAAAATCGATGTTACTTCAGTGCTATTATAGTGAGAAAATCATGCATTTATTCCCGTTGAAGTATTTCCCATGGAAATTAGCCCTCCTGAAAACATTATTCGAAACTGGATGAATGATTCCAAAATAAACCTGTTGCCAAAATGCATTCACATAAACCGCATTTGGCGTATTGCGAAAAAATTATAAACGCTAATTAACGAATTTAATCAGATATCTATTGAAATAATATGTTCATTGAGTGAAATCATGTAAACTTTTTGCGTTATTTCACAACGAAAGAAATTCGCTACCAATGCCAATTTTTAACAAAAGAAGATTGAATTAAAGATGAGGATTTTAAGAACAAATTTGAAGAAACATTAAAGAGCAAACTATTTGTTTTAATACAAGACGCGTTTATTATGCTCAATTTGAAACCCAAAACTGATGAGAATTATTCCCTATAAAGAAAAAAATATTCTTCATCGATTTCAATACATTTAAACTCGCTAATCTCAATCAATTACAATACGTTTAAACTCGCTAATCTCAATTGGTTTGTTTTATTTTAAAAATATTCATTCGACGGCCTCTCATTGGAATGGAAGAAAATATACTGTTATATCTATTAAAATCACATCAAATGCATTATAACTTTTTTGAAGAACTCTATTTTATACCCAAATTTGATGATGGTGAAAATGAGAAAAATAATAATGAAATTTGTTTAGTTTTATAAAAATATAAACCAATATTTAGTTTTACAAAGTCGTTTGACGTTAAACAAGTTTATTAGAAAACAACTTTCTTGACAAGCACATGAGATTTATTTTGAAAAGCAATACAATGGACACTGATGAGTTTTAAATTTCCACGCCCAACTCGAGTATGCATTTATTTCTAATACAACTATTTATAACATTATTTGGAATTTTTGTGTCAATTTACAAAAATACTTTACATCTGGACACCAGCCTACCTTTGAGAAGTTGGAATTTCAGAGCTTCTTTTTCAAATTTTTATTTAAACATTTAACCTGGACGAAGTTGCAATTAACGATATACAAAAGTATGAAAAAGACAAGATTGAATGTGAGAAAAATGTTGTGTCTGGATATTATGACACCGTATGGCATATTGTACAACAACTAGATGTTACATTAGTACATAAAAAATTACAGATTATAGAGACTTTGAATATCCAAATAGAGAAAGTTTTCCCGATAATATAGTCACTTTTAAGGAGATACAAAAAAGAAACTAGTAATTATGCACCCGTGGTGTGTTCTAGAAATGGGCAGCTCTGATATCGCAAATGTGCTGGAACTCGCCCAAACTTAAAAAAATATTGAATCATCCATCACTAAATAAAAATGGATTGAATATAATGTATATTTACTCTGATATTGCAAAACCGCACGTTGGAAAATTGATTACATCTCTGCAAAGAGTGATTCATGTTTTTGGAAATTATGCAGAAATCATACCTCAAAAGTGAAAAACCTCAATATTTTCCTATCAAACAAAACGATATTTACACAAAATAATACAGTATAAAACCGAACGCTAGAGAGCCTTTTCCCTTTTTTTTCTGAAAAAGTATAATAACTCTAGTGTTTAGAAAAAGAAAATTTCAACCATGATAAGAAAGACAAATACGTTTTATGGACATAGCCATCAAAAGCAACATGGTTTGGGGGCAATTTCAAAATCTTTTGCACTGATCTTTAAAAAGGGTGAATCCAAAATTGGGAGAAAAATCTTAAAAAATGGAGTCTTTACATTGAGCAATATTGTAAAAAATGACATTTAAAAAAAAAATTTAAATAGAAAACGCTTGTTGGTATAACTGCTAGTAAAAACAAAAATTGAGACGCACAATTAAAAAACACGTTCTTATAAAAACCAAAAATTTACTTTGCTCAAGCGCAAATTGCATGAGACAAAAATATTTATTTTCACCAAGATATGTATAAAAAGATATCGTTTCTGGAATTTTTGAGGTTTCCACAATGCCAACGTTGAACAACGTTTAAAACTTGTGATTGAAAACAATAATTCGTTTTTTAATGATTTGAGAAATTCATATCTAAAGTTAAATATGATAATTGCAGATGGTGCTGTTGACCTGAACGAAATCGAAAAAGTTGGTTTTAAAAGATTTTCAGATTGCATCCCATTTCAATTAAATTGAAGTAATTTTGGGAAAAAGAATTGTATCTTCTATGTATCTTATGATGTCAAGAAAATAAATGCGATAATATTTGCAAGAATATGCGTGCAAAGCGTCAACAAATTTGAATAGATTCAAAAATTATTAATAGTTAAAAATGTAATGATTTTACGAGATAAATTGTATAAATTCTTTTAGCTTGCAATCTCTGATGTGAATGATGTAATTACTGGGAAATTAAGGCATTTTAGATTTTGGAAATGACGATTTCTCATGATCAAAGAATATGAGAAAAACTTCATTGGCTGCTGCCTTAAATTTAACAAACACAAATACCATTTTTCGAACTGCTTAGCACGGTTGTATAAAGACATTTACCAAATAACTTTGTAAAATTTATGAAAATAAAGAAGTGCAGGATACAGCCCCTTTACACAAACACTTTTAGAGTGTATATGCTCTATTTTGAATATTATCTCATCAGCGGAAAGCATATGAATGCAATTATGGAGACTTATATCTTTTTAAATATAATTTATTATTTGATAAACAAAATGTGTATTTTTTTAAAATCCATGATAACACAAATTGCATATTTTTATACATGAAAAGAATAGTTTTGCAGCAAAATTCTCCGTGGTTTACAGTTTTAATCGTTTTTTCACACAAAGATTTATTTATTTTTGCAAGGTAATTTTCTAAACTCTGGAATAAGTAAAACCAACATTTTGTATCTTTGTCGCTTTGTGAAAAAATTGAAAGTGTATAGTAGCTATAACTAAAACCAGTTGCAAATAAGTAGTATGCAAACGACTGAAAATTATTCTTACATGCAATACTGTAGCATTGTTTCTGCTCATTCAAGATATTGTTGATCTTGTTTCTATAAATTTTTATATTCCTATTTTGTAAATATAGCTTTTTCTACCTTTTTATTATTCATATTGTGTAACTTTGTTTTATGTTAAATAATTAGTCCTATATTATTACGCTCTATAAAACATAGATTTACATTTTTTATATTTCTTCTATTATCAGCAGTGCGATGACATAATTCCTTTCAATTGGGATATATGCTCGTAACAAGAAAATTTATGCGCAGGAGAAAGGATCCAAACGCAGGATAGGGAGATCCCACGAGCAAGAGAAGGGGCATCCACAAGCAAGAGGGGGAAAAAATCCATTAGTATGGGAGAGCAGATAAGCAGATTTTTTTTCTGTTGTGAATGGACTCTCTATCACTTCGAGTTGCTAGAATCTCTACCTTTTATCTACTGAAAGCAGTTTTAAAACCTTGCATACTGCCACACAGGGTTATTAAAGCTGCTTTCAGTAGAAAAAAAATCTACCCTATTGTATCTAATTTAGCGTTTTTAAACCACTTCTCCTTTTCTCACTCTTTGTACAGGAGTCATGACACTCGCAAATTTAAAAACATACTTTTAGCATGATATTCCTTAATATTGTATCTTCCAGTACAGCTTGTAGTTTGTTATTTATTTGTAGTGATAGATCTAATGTCATAGCTTTATCAACAGCTCTAGCAGAGTATACCGAAGCCATTATACCACCTTGTTGGTTAAATTTTGCATGGGCGTTATTGTGTTGAGAAAACCTTTTGATCTACAAACAAATAATTTGGTAAATAGACTTAAAAACTAAAGAAATATAAATTAAAATAACCTAACACAAAACGAGAAAAAATGGGTTTTTGTTTGATAAGGAATTAATATTGTATCCATAAAATTCTAAGGGGCTAAAAAAGAAACCTAAAATACAGTTAAGGTTTGAACATTGGAGTATTCAAATCATAATTACGGTAAAATTAAGACTATTTATTTACCTTATTCAATGATATTATTATTAATTTTTATTTTTATTTTTTATTTTTAAATTCAAAAATAACAAAATATTTTTGTTACTAACCTTATTACATGAAATGTAAACGGATATGGTTTTAGCGCTTTAGAGATTAAAGCAATATTTAATATTGCTTATTAAACCAAATAATGCAGATTGACAAATTGAGTGTTTATGTGTGTAGTAATTAATGGTGTTATCGAAAAAATATTTTGAACACAAAAAATTTTATCAACTAAATCATTTTATTACATCATTATTAGAACATGTTTTCCATAAACTAATTATTACCTTTTGGCCTTTTTGAAGATTCAAAAAAGGGACGCCTCTTCCGTAACAATGGTATGTAGAGGATATATGACAGATAGTCGCAAGCTGACTTTGAACGCGGTTAAATTTATTATGCAGAGATCTTACTCAGGACCAAGTTACTGCAATCTTAATATACTTACCAAAATTCTCATGATAGAACTACGCTAAACCCATTATAACTCCTCTGGTGACATGCTAGTTTATCCCTGCCCCAGCTGTTCCTAAGGATATTATTGACCATAGCTTTTAATCAACTGGATATCCAACAACAAGGGCCTACATGTGTTTCACCAATCTTAGAACAATTTCATTGTTTGATTTTGTCTTATCATTCAAATTGTCCTTGTATCTCATGACCTAATGTATCCAACATTACTTGCAGCCATGGTTGTGAAATTTTTCTTGAACTTTCTAACTGCGGTTGCATGGCCATGCTCCAATGCGTATTTAGTGATTTCTTGCGTTTTTTTCTCAACAGCACAAAACGTTTTTTGAGTTTATCAATTTGTAGAATTTTTTTTTTTGTTTTAAACAAGTTGCTTCCTAGGAGCCTCACTATGCAGAAAGCTAAAAAAAAGTTAAAATTCCAAACTTACCGCACCAAAATGCTATTCATATGCTGAGTGGGCGATATCCGGAATTGAATCCAAGACCTTGCGATCGGGAGTCAGATGCTCTACCGACTGAGCTAACTTTTTTAAACACTTTCAATTTTTTAACTAGTGATAAATTCTGGTGTATTTTCCTTTAAGGATTCACATGTAGCAGTCAGACTTTCTTCCTTTATTTTTTTATACTGAAAGTACATGAAGAGTGATAAGGACAGAAGTCGTTTTGGGAGACCAAACCACTTTTGTCCACTAAACCGATTATGAACAGAGAACACGTACTTCTTTTTGAAAACTGTAATGATATTTCTGATGGAAAGAGCGTAGCTGAGATATTTAACAAATTTTTTGATAGCATTATGACAAATTTAAATACTGGCCCATGGGTTCCTCATATTGAACGTAACCCTTTAACGTCAGATTCAGATTTTGAGTCTCATCCAAGTATTAAAGCAATCCTTATGAACTTTCCCTGCAACAATAGTTTTGATTTTAATCATGTAGAACCCAAAAAAGTATATGACATAATCATTAAGTTAAAAAAAGGTCGTGATCACATACCACTATCACTCATAAAAGCTTTAGCACTCACAGTTCCAAAATTGCTCATTACATTAATACCTCGATGAATAATGGAACCTTCACAAACGTTCTTAAATGGGGACAAGTAATTCCTATCCATAAGAAGGAAGATACTCTTGAGAAAGGAAACTACCGTCCAATCATTATTCTTTCTACACTATCAAAGGTCTTTGAGAAAATTTTAATTTTACAAATAACCCATTTCTTTAGCGATAAATTCTCTCCACTTTTTTTGCCTTATTAATAAATTATCTAGATAAGAAAATTATTATAGAGACCATTTTAATGGATTTGTCAAAGGCTTATAACAGCATTCCTCGCAGCATACGGTTTCTCGAAAAAAGTTTGCGCTTTATAAAAAGCTACTAACAATCAAGGAAACAAAGGATTAAATCAAGTTTGACGCTTAGTGAGTGGTTGGGCAACTCACTAGGTGTTCCGCAATGCTCTATTTTAGGCCTGCTTTTTTTAATGTATTTATAAATTATAAATATTTTTTTGTGATAGAATCTGACATTTGTAACTTTGCAGAAGATAATATTCTTGAGACTTAACCTTTCATAAAGTCCCAATGTAACTAAAGACCTTACCACACTTTAGGAGTGGTTTAAAAATAACTCTATGGCAAAAAACCCGGAAAAGTTTCAAATAATGCTCTTAGGAATGAAAACCCCACTGTTTCTTTTAATAATTGTAGAAAAGATGTATTTATAAAAAATGAAATGGACCTGCTAGGAATTAATATTGACTCTAAACTGACTTTCTCGAAGCATATACAAAAATTATGTACTATAGCAAATATAAAACTTTCTGTTTTGCTTAGATTTATAACTTATTTGGATATTTACAAAAAAGAAGCCTTGTCAATGGTTATGTTTTATGTAGATTTTTATATTGCCCTCTGATATGGATGTTTTGTAAGAAAACTAATCATAACTTTATATATCGTGTTCAAAAACAAGTCTTACGGGTAATACGCAATAACTTTGAACTTGATTTTAAAGGATTGCTTCTCTTGGAAAATACAACCAGCGTTCATGAAAAACATTTACAGAGTCTAATGATAGAAACATGTAAATCTGTCAACAAACTAAATCCCGAAATAATGTGGGAAAGTTTTTCTTTAAAAGATGTACAATACACTCACAGAAATTCTTTTGATTTTGAAACTCCCACCTCCTGCAAGAACTAGTTATGGAACAAACTCACGTATTTTTAAAACTTTTTTTCTTTGGAATAGTCTACCCCTATGCTATAAAAGCTTCAAATCTTTGCCTTGTTTCAAATCAGCTTAAGGCTTGGATCTCTACCTCATGTACATGTCTAATATGTCGTTAATTAGTACTTTGTGTGTTTTTTGTTTTATCGTCTGTTAATTTATAATTTACATATAAAAAAATTAAAAATTTGTTGGTCATTATTAGTGTGTTACACAGTGTTTATACAATATTTGATTATATTTGTATACAACTGTCTAAGTGCATTAAATAAATAAATGAATGAATATTTTCTAAGCAAAATCACTGTGCAGAATGAAAAAATCGATATTTATTGAAAATTCAAAATAAGTTTTTAGGTTGCATAACTTTATTTTAGTTCATTTTATTTTAGTCCTTCACTGTGCCTTGTTGTGATATTTACAACGAGACAATCTGTAACAAAGAGTGCTTTGAATATTAGAAAACTAATATTTCTCCATTCATCGAACATCTAATTGTTTTTCTTTGGCTGCATTTGCGGGCACTGATTGACATTGAGCAGAAGAAATGACTGACACAGTTTAAAGGCTTCCATGTTTATTGCAACATAGTGAATATGATTTTCAACTGTGGAATATCAATAACAATGAAAGATTTTTTGTGATTGGTAAAACTCTCTTAAAAGACAGCGTTGCACCAACTAATGTTGATTATGTTTCCAAATAACAAGTGATATGCAATACAAAATAGGCCAAAATTTGAAACAAACAGACTCCCTTAGTGTCAGATGGATTGGAAATAACAATTAAAGTCAAAGAAAGAGAAGTTCTTAATTTATATTACTAAAGTGGTGGAGGTAAGATTAAAAATTGCTAGAGAGCATGTGGATGATTAAAAAGAAATTCTAAAAAAGCTTGTTTCAAGGGTGCTGAGACTCTTGATGATGATGAAGAAAGTGGCGACATCTAAGGATGAAAATAGCAAAGATACTGATATCATCAAATGACTTTTAATATTTCATTACTAGTAGATCTGGGTAATGAATGCTTAAAAGGACTGAATTTTTTATTTTATTTGTGTAATTTTCTAGTTGAAAACTAGCTAACAGCTTTTTTTTTCTATTTGGAAGTTCATACATAGTTTTCTTTTCAGATTTAATTGCTTCATTTCGGTTGATTGATAACTTTTTCATGAGACCAATCTGTTTAACTTTTTGCAAGAAAGTTGGACCACTGTACGCCATCTTTGATGAGTTTCTTTCATAATATCCCTCTTGATATAATATCTGCTATTAACGTATTTCTGTGTATTCTTGTATGCCAATAACTGTTTGATTACCACCTATTTCTTTTCTTGGTTTCACATGGATTTTCACTTAACTCACTCACTACATTTCATCATTAAAAACTCACAATCACAGTCATATTTTCTTTGCAATGCTACAATACAATAAACTCAGCAAGTTACATTTTTACTAAGGTTACTTGACTTTGTGCTTTCTAAGAAGTTGATTTGTAATCTTTACTAATATTTTTGTTAATAATCTTTATAGACGATCCAATCCTAATATATTCTGGTAAATTAGCTAAAAAAGTTCAAACCGCTTTCACTTTCTTGTTCTTTAATGATGTTTTTCAAATACATAACTGTCCATGAAATTATTGCAGTACACCACCAAATTGTCCAGTATGTCATTTTTAACCATTCAAGTATCCAGCATGTGAGTGTCCACCACTCAGCTGCCCACTATGAAACTACCCCAAATAAATTTTTCCTGAATTCTGGGAATAAAACTGTGTGTTGTTCACAAAATTTCATTATTCACAGAGTTATTATTATTTCTGAACTCAAACATTCCCGCTGGAACAATAGTCAAATTTAGAAAATAAAAAAGCAGCTTTTAACATAAATTAGATAGACACAGGTACGCTATAAGACGCCGGTACATTTATAAGACACTGGACATTGGTAAATTTATAAGACAGCATAGTCAACTAAGTATAAGTTGAAAACGAACCTAAAAACCAAATAATTTACATAGAAAGAAAAAATAATTAGTGCTTTTGATAAAATGGTAACAAACAGATCCATTGACAGATTTAAAAAATTGAAAATCATTAAACAAATCTCAAAATATTTTGTTTAATCAACGATATAAACATCCAAATCTCCAAAAACTTTAACGTACATCAATGAAAAAAGCACATAGAAAAAGTTCCTAAATGGTACAAAACCCTTTAATGACAAAGTTACTCTCCAAAGAAATAAAGTTTGCTGATAATTACACCAAAATAAGCATCAAAGAAAAAGACATCACCATTCATACCTTCAGATCTTTACTGATTAATGGAGATCAAGTCAGGATTAAAAAAGTAGTGGCCTATATGACTTAATAAAGGGTGCTTGCAACGGAGCTCCATTATTATCCAAATTGATTAGACAGTACAATATTCAAAACATTGGTCTTTATTGCAATGATGACAGATTACCAGTTGTCAAATACATCAGTAGGCCTCAATTTGAAAAGATAAAATAGACATTGAAGAATGTTTCTAAAAGATAACGATCTTGGTATATAATTCAGTAAAAACAAAAAGAAAGTAGTTAATTATTAAGACATGACCCTGAAAATGGTGAGATACTGATTCAAAACCAGACTACAAGCCATTAGGCTTGTAGTCTGGTTTCTTGTAGTCTGGTTTCTTGTAGTCTGGTCCATTTGACTAGTAGAATCCAATTATTCATAAAATATTATTAAGCCACTTCTCAATTCAATAGAAAAATAATTATCTGACCTTCCGACACATGAAAAAATATTGATGAAATTTTCAGGCTCGCATAAATTAAAAATTTTTTAACAGAAAATGATAAAAGTTAGTTACAGTTGCGCGCAATATAGTTGTATCATTCGCAATAATTAACCATAAAAAAAATATTAAGAACGCTCTGGTCAACACTTCTAAAATTATCTATGCTGATTTAATTGAAATAAATATACCTTATTATTGTCAGGAACTAGTGATCCAGCCTCTTCTCGCTGTACATAATATTGTATTATTCTAAAAAATAGGAAAGCGTATTTAGAAAAAATCTCTAAAGTACCTGTAGTGCTTTGAGGAATAGTCTTCTAGAAACCACTAATGATACTTATGCATGGAACTAAGGGCCAGCTAAACATAGACAGAACTGGCAGTGGAACAGTGAGATCAACCATTGTATAAAGGAAAAAAAATAAACTTTGGAAAGAATGGAAGTCAGGTGAAAGTAAGTATATATAATAAAAACCTTAGCCCTGAATGTATGGAAGTAAGATCTTGGAGGTTGGAAAGAACTGTTATGAGAATAGTGGATGTGCAACACCAATCTAAGAAACAGAAAAAGTTTAGATCAGCCAAGAAGTAGGATAGGTATTGAGTTGCTTGGAACAATGAGAAAGAACAAAAGAGGATACTGGGTAAGAAAGTAGAAAATATTTTTTTTTTGAGTATTCTGTGCTTACTCCTTAGATGTATTAAATTTTGCGTGCATTTATTTTTACGAGTCGAAAAAATCGTATTAATCGATTTTAAAATTATTTGCGAGTATTAATTATCATGAATGCTTGAGTAACAAAAAATTTTGACTGTATTAATTTTTGCGATGGACAAAAATAAGAACAAAAAAAATTTGAACATAAAATTTTTTTCTCAAAAAAAATAATCATCAAAATGCGTCAAAAGCATTTTTAATTTCTTGATCATCTTCCAACTCTGAGGAACTGGAGTCTTCATCTATTGAGTTTGGCTTCCATTAGTAGGCAGATGGTTTTGAACGGTCTAAGGATGGAAGATTTTTTGACCCTAAATGAAATATACTTGAGTTCTTCCACCTGCTCAGTATAATTTCTTTTCCTCATTGAGTTGACATACTGTTATAAAAAATTATGAACCATTTACCATAAAATGGCTTCAGGACACTCAAACGATAGTCAATTTTGACGTCACCCAGATCTTGTCCTTGTTCCAAACACAGATTTATCTATCTCGAAAATCACTCGCTAAACTTCTATTACATGAAGTATTTTTCACATGCAAAACAAGGGGCTGAAACAAATGCGTCATTTGGGTAGAACTTTTGCTGCGATGATGTTGATTTTATTTTGAACATCTAAAAAAAACCCTGGGTCGTTTGGCCAAGAAAAACATAAATCTTTTCACAAAGTATAGTAAAGGTTTTAGTATACGATCTCTTGTCAGTCACACCTGATATAAGGACATCTGTGGTTCCTTTTCTTACCATATTAGATAACTATACTTATACATATTTTGAAGGTGTCTGGTCAAAGTTAATGACAAGTGAAGGTGGGATATTATATCCTTCCACAAGGCCTCTGTTACTTGGTGCATGAATTTTAATTCTGCCTCTTTCTGTGCACCATGCTGGCTAATCCATTATTACCAGAGGGAGAAGATGATCGTCCCAAAACACCAAAGAAAGAACAAAAAAAAGAATAAGAAAACTGCAAAATCAAGGGACATACCACCTAATTTTACTGAAAAGAGACAAAATGTTGCAAATTCAATTACTAATAATTAATTGTATGTTTCTTTCGTGTACATCAGACACAGTATCTTATGCAGTACTTGTCCTCTTCCGTCTGAACAAATTTTATTAATTTTTTTCATCTGTATTTATTTTCAGGAATATTAGTATTTATATTATTTATAAGTATTTTGCGAATGGGGTGTCGAAAATTTTTTGGTGAGTAATTAATTTCACAAGATCAGCAAAAATTCTTCAAAATAAGTACACTTACAAAATTTAAATTTAAATCATAAGTGATATATGGAAGAAGACGGCTACTGATTTATTCATTTAAAATATTTTATAATTATTTGAAACTTGTTTAATAAAGCCTAATAAAGAAACTTTTCAATTCCTCTAAATATTAAGTCTCCACTGCAGATAAAATATTCCTTTTAATAAGAAAATAAGTTATTGGACAAAGCAAGATTTTCCAAAATAAATATATTTGTCTGAAACTTGTTAAAATCCATTCTAACCATGTTTTTACAGCTGGGTTGCCTTCTGAACGCTGATATACTTACAAAAATATAGAATACAAGTGGAAAACATGTGGAACTACATGTTTGAAAACTTGTTACCTAAACATCCCCTAGCCAAGTGAACGATCCACATCAGATAAAAGGGCCCTAATACATGGTCTCATTTCCTAATTCATCCAGCATAGGGACTTCAAAAGATTATATTTATATTACAGTAAGAAGATAGCTATACTCTTCATTACAACTTGATTGATTACCGCCTAGCTGCCTCAAATTGCAAACATGTTTTCTAAGTTATAAACTTCTAAAGTTTTATAATTCAAACCTAATTTTTTAAAAATTTATTACAACGTAAAGTTAACAATATTTCAAAATTGATTATGTTAACTAAATAATAAAATATAGCCACCTTGCTTTCTTTTGTACATCATCAGTTAAATATACAATATGTTCTTCAAGAAATTCAATTTTTTCATTTCGTTTCGCATGTATTCTTTGCAGTTTGCAAATTCTTTCAATGAGAACGCTTTGCTCAATTTCAATTTCACTGGTAGTAGCATTTTTAGAACGTTGTGAGCGTGGTTGGTTTATATAGTGATCTTGAGATATCTGTAATAAAAGCAAAAATGAATTAATGATAATTAATTAATTTCTTTAATTATCGTATTAAAGTTAATGAATTGCTTTTAAACTTACTATCAGTATATTACCCCCTGATTGCAATAGTTTATAAACTTTTATTTTTTGTTAGCTATCAAAATATTTGTTAAGGCTATTATACTTGTTAATATCAGGCCTTGCCATGAATCCCGAACGATCGCTCATGCTCATGTATAGCTCGGGTGAATTAACTTTACCCGAGTGTTTAATAGCTTGTGTGAATTTATTGCTTTAAAAAAAAATTAAACATATTAAGTATATTTTAATGTTTTTACACTTAATTAATATATTTATATATTAAATATATTTAAATGATTATCGACAAGTAGATTCACTACTATATTCTACCATTTTTAAGACAATCAGCTTTATGAATAGTTATCATAATTAAAACCCCCATGAGTAAACACAAATATTCTTTTGCAATATACTCCCTCATAACAAAAAATAGATACAACTATTTAGTTTGTTTCT
>JAUZNK010072585.1:0-13899 GCA_035046665.1 Euphysa ruthae | reverse complement strand
TTATATATATTTATATATTTATATATATATATATGTATATATATATATATGTATATATATATATATACTTCTACACTTTAATAAATATAACAGAAGTTATGACCAATTTTTTTTGGGTTAAAAATGGCCAGTATACAGATTATACATTACAATTTTGCCCACGGTATGCAAAAGGTTAAAGTCAGAGTTTTAATATTAGAAATCATTAAATTTCAAAATCGTTCATTGTAACTCTGTAACACAAAACCAGTCACAAACAATACTTATGTGCAATATTTCACAGAAAATGCTCCTTAACAACAATAAATAACAACCCAGTTTTTTAAAAATCTTAATTAAGGGAATAATTCACTATTTATACAAAAGCATTGAAACTAAACTTTTAGCAAATAAATCTAAATAATTTTAGATACAATAAGTTTCTTAACAAAATTAAATGCACACCTAACAAGCAGCTTACCTGTTTGCGCATTTATGTTGGGTTTTATATTAAATGCTTCATAATGAAATAATCTATAACAATTCAAATTTACAAATATAACCAACAGCCAATTAGAAAACCAGAGACGTTAATTTTTATCAAGTTAATAATTTCTGAAGGAATATTATTTTAACTTTACAAGATTCAGCAATTAAAAAATAATATCAAGTGTTAAACCTATTTAGGCTATCCAAATTTTGCTTGAGAAAAGTGTTTAGAGGAAGCAATTCAAAGCAATGTCATGTTAGTTTTTGGCCGAAAAATAAATAATAATTCCTAAGACAATAGCTGCTAACAGCAGAATAACTAGTAGACAACACTTTTTTTTTCTTGCTGCTTTTTGAGATTCTTTTGCTTTTATCAATTGTTTATTTCCACTTTCAACATGAGTGGCAGCTGTATCAATATTTGACTCAATACAATCTAGACATAAAAATAAAATAAAACAGTTAATAAAAGTCAATGATAACTAAATATGTGTTTGATGACCTTAATTTTACATATGTAGGAGAGCTAGTTCGTAAATTCGTATTTTTAGTAAAACCTCCGTAACCCCATAACTTTTTTGAAAACAACCCAGTAAAATTTTATTATGGCAAAGGTTATTTATGTCCATCCAAACACATTTTATGTCCATTCAAGCAGCTTTGAAGGATATAACTGTTGAACACCTTAAAAAAGTTAAAAAGAGAAATTTTAAAATTTATTTCATAAAATAATTTTTAAAACCATATCTGGCAATACTTATCATCATCTTTCACATCAATCAAAAAACAAGTTTGGTAATCTTCAATAAGTCTAAAATAATTTTGAAGTACCAGTTACCAATTATTATAATTATACCAATTTAGAACAATATATTAAGTCAAGAATGTTACTATATTTTCCTTTAAAAAAAATCAAAAATAATAAAATGTTAAAATTAATAATTAATTCAAAAAAAGACTTGCTTTGGTCAACATTCGACATTCAAGCAAATACTGTACACAACAGCAGCTATGTGAATAAGAGATTGACAAAATTTTCATCAAAGTTAGCTCAGCAAAGCCATTCTGAGTAATAATCTGAGAACGAAAAACTTTTATTGCGTATTACAATAATACTATTCAAGCATTTGATTAACTAAAAGCATTTTACTTAAAATGTGATATGTCTGTTAAATGGGATTATCAATTTATAATGAACAGTTCTATTGTTTTTCTTTCTAAAGCCGATTATTAAATTTAAAATTACTGCCCATTTCTTGGAAATATGATATAATTGTTTACACAATACATAAGGAGTGAACAAAATACCTCACCAAAATTATGTTTAAAAGAAGATTATTTCATCATAAATTATAAACATGCAATAAAGTCAAATTGATTTTTAAATTTATATATGTACAATGAAAATATAATAATAAAAACAAAACAAATTTTCTTTTAGTTTTGATTTTATTTATTTAAAAAAAAAAAATTATTGAAAATCAATTCAGTGAGTTTGAGCGCTAAAACTCTTTGTGCCCAAAGTCTGTAGATGACACCAAAAACAGCATAAAATAGTCCCTGCATCGAAATATTAACTTGTGAAAATTCTAAATACAAACTAAAATCCTTTAAGGCAGCGAGCCACTGCCTGATTTGATGATAAGATCATTCAGATCTTCTTCAGCATTAATAATGTTCATAATCAAACAAAATCAATTAATCTTTATAAAACTAATCAAAAGAAAATTCTCCCCGTTTTCACTACTTCATGAAAAAAATTTTCATAAAACAGGCATACTTACCAGCCTGAAAAAAATTACAATATGACCGACCTGCCAAATATATTAGAAAAATATTTTCTGGCATATTCCAAAATTTTAGTATAATTAGAGCATAATTTTTTGGAGAAAAATTCAAAAATGTCTCATTCTTGGGCCATAAATAGGGACAAATCTCCAGAACAAGAATCTTTGACAGGTCAAAGATCCTGCCCTATGGCTTTTAACATCATAGAACATTATAAAAGTTGATGAAAAGATTTTTAAAAAATCGTTGATTCAAGGCCTAATTTTGGCATACTTGGGCTCAGTACCAAAACAAAAGATTTTTTTAAGGCTACACAACAGTCACTTTTTGGTATCTAAAATACTTTCAAAATATTAATGAGTGATTTCCAACAAAAATTAATTACATGATAATATAATAAACTAACCTATAACCTCTCCTTGTTCATGCACCATAATAGCTAGATCTTTGAATATTTCATTTACATCAACTATATCAGACTAAAAACAATATAACAAAACCAGTGTTTGCAAGTATTTACATTCTATTAATGCTAAGATTAGAAAGAATACCATTGCACAGAATAAAATGATATAAAAATATTTGGTAAATGCTGTCAAAATATATTATTATACCATATAATCTCTATAGATATAAAGCTAAGTGTGTATGTGTTTTCCACTACACCTCTGTACTGGTGAAGGCTATGAGTCTGAAAATTTATGGGGAGGATCGGAACGACCCAGGGAGTGTCATAGAAAAAAAAATTTGAAAAAATTTAAGATTTTTTTTTCTTTGAAATTTTTTGAAATTTTTCAAAAATTCGAAAAATGTTATTTTTTTCCATCTAAATTCTGAAGTCTGAAATTATATAAGCCATGAAGGACAGTAGCAAAAGGGAGAATACAATGTGTGCGATTGCGCTAAATAACATTTCAAAAGGCAATAAATAACAGCGATGACTTTTTTCCTATGAAGGTTTATAAGTTAGAAAAAATACACCACTAATTTGCTTGACTTTAATTTATTCTATTGACAACGAATTAAAAGGTTGTTTAATTTTAAATTCCAATTAAAGTTTAAATGATTTGAATAATGATCTTACGTCATTGATAAAGCCAACAAAAACTATACTTTCATTTACAAAATATTTTGATATGTCAATTCAGTCTATCTATATTGAAAAAGAATTAAGGGCCAGCAAAAGACAAACCTAGCAAATTTGGATCCGGAGGGCCCAACATCTGCTAGTATAAAATTTATAAGCACTAAATATAAACAACAGACAATGCTACCTTATTTTAATTATACATATTGAAAAAAATAATAGATAATGGACTTAAATGGTATATCATGCTTACTTTTCTTTTTAAGATATATTTTAAATAAATTTAAACACTGCTGCTAGCTTTTTAAAAAAAAAAACAAAAGATGGGTGGATAGAAAATACTGTTTGCATATTTTGAGTTCAGAAAGAAAATGTTAAAACTATGATTAAAAAATATCTTACTTCCAGTTGTCTTAACGCTTCTTCTCGCTCTCTCACTAAATCAAGATTCACATCTACATCTGCTTGTACACTCAAGCCATTTCTGTAAAAAATAAGGAACCTTAAATACATGTTTTAATTAGGTCATTAAAAAACATAAGTATTTAAACAAACATGCAAGTATTTACATAAACACACAAGTATTTAGACATTTAGACAAGAATCTTCAGAAGAAAATCTCTATAATCACAATATCTGTTCTCTAGAAACACATTTGATCTGAAGATGAGGCACACTTTTAAGTTTTAAGCATATTTGCATATGAATATGCTTGTGAAAAAATATATCTTTTGCAAATAAAAATAAAATTTCAATTATCAATAGCCCTTGCAAAGAAAACATGAACAAAAAACTATAAATATGTTTAATTTCACTTAGGTGACAGAATATATTGGTATAGTTAAAAAGCCCAATAAAAATATGTATAGCTTAGTCTTACTTAATTTGTATGCAGAAACACAGTGCCAACTTTAGATTGCAAAAATACTTATTTTCCGTACACTAAACCTCACAAAAATTAGAAACAGCTTTCTAGTTCGCAGAATCTATTTATCATCAACTCATCAATAACTACTACATATCTGACTCTTTTTCTTCTTCTTTCTCTTCTTCTTTCTCTTCTTCTGGTTGTATCATCACAGGATACATTCTCATTGTCACTAGTTTTACTGTCACTGTCTTCACAATGAGTTTGGGCTCCATGTAATACTCTTTCTAAATAATTTTTCATGTGGCACTTTGTGTCACACACATGCGCTTTCAAGATTCCAAGGTAATATTGACAAAAGTGAGATATTTCTCTTGGTATATGGCCAACAACCGTTTTAAAGTTGGTTGAGCTTTTCATATTTAAACGCGACGGTGAAAGGATCATGAATGTCTCCTTCTTTGTTCTGCATATGTAAGTCTTGCCCAAGTTTTTGGTTGGCAGTGTATCCTATAGACATGTAATCCAGGAGACACACTTTTTACAATTAGCTTTGATTTCACTGGTCTTGTGCAAAATAATTTCAATGCATTGGCTTCTCTTCGCTTTTCAAAACACTCTAGCAATAAAAGGTTAAAATGAGGTTCTAAATTTATGCAAAAAAATAAAATCAAAATCAATTTTTAACCAATATCAATAATTTGTACGCACTATCGGACAATTGAATTGTGTATCTTCTACGTTTTCGGATCGAATTCGAGCCTTTGTTCTCTCTTAACACATCTGCATATAATGGTAAGTACACGAAGTATCATGAACATTTTCGTTTCAATGTAGTTGTTCGACCAGTTGGAAGAATTCAAATTATATGAGTCAACCGTCTGTGGCTTTTTAAAAGCATATTATGCTCAAAAAAGCTCTACTGAAACTTAAGTATGCAGAGTGGTGGTGCAGTTCCCGATTTTCACTCTCATTGGCTTAGCGAATGACAGTCATTGCTAACGACAGGACACTATTGAAAGAATATGGTGGTACCGCGGAATTCTTTGTAGGACAATGTCAAAGTATCTTCAAACGAATGAACTTTGTAAAATAAAACTACTATTAAGCCCAAAATAGTTTCAGGTTTAATTTACCAAATTTGATTCTCCTTCTTTAAAGAAATCAATGGTCTTGTCAGATTGTTTAAGATTCCCAAAAACTTAATCATAAATACCAATAAACCCCCTGTCTTGGGTTCTTGTCAGCTATGGAGGAAAAGAGTAAGAAGTCTATACCAATCTCCAGCATGACTGATTATTGACAGATCACAGAAACCTTTGATTTGACACTAATTGGTGAATGCTTGCTGGTCCAACTAATTTAAAAGGGAAAACTTCACAGTCTCAACCAAACCATATTTTCCCAAAAGAGTTTCATACCACACAAATTTAGTGAGGGAGATCCTGATTCCTTACAGGAAGAAGACAAAGTAAAGCCTCTCCCTCAATGATGATCAACCTCGGCCACTAATCGCTGATGTGTTTAAAGTAAAGGTCAATAGACTGATGCTGTTATCAAGACCATGTCTGAAGCTAACGGAAAATAACATAACCCATGTCTTTCGATCCCTCGACCGATCAGTCAATAGAAGTCGTAAGTCGTTTTTAAGAAGAAAAGCACAGATGGGGTATTCTAAAAAAATTGAAAGACAGATAAAGATGGAAAACAAGACCATGAAGTTAAGAAGGACAACCGTATCAGTGTCCTGAAACCCCTCCACTCAAAACGGGTTGTCCAATTCTACGACTAAATTCATGTTGAACCTGATCATGTGATATCTGGACGGCGTAAATCAAAGATCATACTTGCAGTCAAACACAAATAAACATTTAAAATGACCTGCATGTCCTTCCTATCAACATACCCTTATGGGAAGCTAACTCTATTCAATTAAAAAACCACCTGGTGAAAAAAAGATGGAATTTAAAGTTTTTTTTTAATTCATGATTATCATTAAATTTATATTATTAGCTAAATCATTAAAATAGGCCTTTGGCAGAGAAAAAGTTCAATAACATTTTATTTGATAGAAATAATTAAACTTTGTAAAGAAATCTTGCGTTTTTTTCATGAAATAAAATGCATTTTCTCAAAATTTTAAGCTCTATATACCATATAAAATGATTGATAATAAAAGTAAACTTAATTTTGACCACAAGATACCTTTAAGTTCAAATAAAAGTAATTTACAGTCATAATAAACATCTTAAAAATTCACTAGTAACATACCCAGAAGCAGAATAATCATTTTGTTCATTGTGATCCTAAAAATCAATAATAAATTTTTTATAATAAATAGATTACATTATATTTTAAAACGCAAAGATTAAGAAATAGATTTATAACAACTCTCATGAGCCACTCAAAGTGGTTTTCTGATATTGTTAGATATACCTTGAAGCTGCTGTGAGCATCTTCTCGTTCTTAACAACATTTCTTTTTAAATCATTAATCATTGCTATCAAAAAAAATATAATATGATTGGTTGATAAATTATAGTTAGGCAATTTAAAGAAAATTAATGTTGCTACAAAAGTAGGAGAAGTTCTTCAAATAAAGTGATTTTGATGATGGAAATGAAAGCAATGATGATGATGAGCAACTACATCGTAAAAAATTAAAAGAAATTTTGATTTCAACCCAAGAAAACAACGTGATGTTTGAAGTAATCCAAGATGAAAACTCATCATTTATTGACTGCTTCTTTGAAATTTTTTTCTGAAGATGTTCATATTCTAATGAACTATTACAAACACATTTTGAATGAAAAAATGCAATGAATCTAATAATTCATCAAAAAAAGGATTTCAATGCAAAATTGCAAAACAAAGCTCCTTCCTGTTTATATCTTGTTCACAATAATATAGTATTTAAATGAACCTAAATTATAGCTAAATATGCGCTATTCGATTTATGTTTCTTAAAAACATCACAGCTCATTTAGATATGATCTGTGATGTTATTCTTCCCTCTTCCATCCTTCTGTCATGCAAAAATAATATAAAATTTATTCAATAAAATAAAAAAATATGAAACCAATTTGAAATGTTTCGCAAAGGCAAGGCTGATAAAATTACTCTAGCAATATAAAAAGTATTAACCAAAAAATAACGAATTTAAAACTAAAATTTTTTGAAGATTGAGCTCAATAAAATAAATTAAATTCATCAAAATAATACGCCAAAATAAACAGGAATAATATTTTCCAACTATCATACATAATGGTGGTATATTAGCTATAACTTAATTTCTTGAAAAAAATAAAAGCTGATTTTTTAAATTTAATGTTTCCAAGATGAAAGGTGAAAATGCTGTCATGACAAAATAATCAGTAATAGTAATTTTCAGAATCGTACAAAATTTTTACAAAACCGTGAGGAAATTTGCTTGGCTTTCAGGGCCAACACAATGAGTATTTTTGGTGAGTGAAAATATTAGCCAACAGGTGCCCTCAATCGTATTTTATGTAAAAATTTTGAAAGCTTATTCAAAACTCTAAAATCCCAGATCAAATTAATTTCAGAAAAAAGTAAGGAATATTTATCAAATAATAAACAGATAGGAAGATGAACAGAAACATGGATATGAGTGAATTCATACGACTCCTTCAGTTCCTTTTGTTAGCAAGTTTAATTGGAATCTCTTAATGATGTTCTAAATATGTTTGACAGGAAGGAAAAACTTGAAGGATGTTTATGGCAACATTCACATATACCCTTTTTTAAAAGGGTCTCTATTGTTAGCTTGGTGTCTATGAAATAAATGATAGCTGCTGTCAGTGATTTTGTTAAGATACTTAAATTCCCACTTTAAGTATTGATTTACATTAATGACTCTAATCTAAAAAAAATACTTCTCAGATAAATATAAATGAAACTACTTCACTGCTAATTTATCTGGGGTTTACAGTACATCACACTACAAAAGTGACAACTCATAAACAATTGCAAATGTTTTTCAGCTCAGCTTTAGGCTTTGCATTATGGCAATTTCTCTCATTTAATCAAGCTTCAAATAATGGTGATCAAATGATGATCTAATCAAATTTCTTCTTAACAACAATCCTTCTGATAGTCTAGAAATTAATGCACGTATCCTAAAACTCACCACTGTTTATATTAAATAATGAAGCATTTAATACAAACTTATTAAAAAATAAATTGTGAGCGTCTTCATAATCTCTAAAAGTTACTAATATGTAGGTATTTTCTACAATAAGGAGTCAAGACTCCTGTATTTAATCTTTTATGGTAGATTGGTGACTCATTTAAAAAAAATTGATAAATCTTCAACAAAGTGATTGAAGTGCACTGAAGTTCTTAAATTAACTGAATGTTGCCTAAGAAAAAAATCATATTTTAAGACTTAAAATAAACTTTTTTATTGACTTAATGACAGCTCAAAGCATGCCAATGTGCACAAAACGCAAGTGGTCTATTTAAACATTAAAGGAAATGATATCATACTCCTGATCTTTTAAATAAACACAAAAATTTTTTGTAAAGAGCATTTCCAGATGATGTTAGCTCCTAATGAATGAAAAATATGTATTATCGGTTAGATAAATTCAACGATTTTAAATTTATTTTTATAAGGTTTTATATTGACCAAACAAGGCAACACAATAATAATTATTACTATATTCAAAGATAAGAGAGCAATAGCCAAAAACTTTTATAAATATCTTGTTTGTTTGGAGTAGATTCCAAACAAAAAAATTTTAGATTTCAAATTAATCAAGGTAAAGATATATAACTTGCCTTTATATATTTTACAAAATATATTTAAAACTCACATGGTCATATCTTTTCTCCATTGACAAAGAACGAGCTCTTTCAACGCTTTCTTTTGCTTTTTCAGCAGTTTTCTAAAAATAAAAAACTTTATTTAGTAAGCGTTACGTGAAATATAGAAATTTATACATTAATTTTTCATATCTGGGATTTCTGGCTCAAAGTAAAAAATTAAAGAGCTATGGAGAAATTTTTGATAAAAATTCTGCTTGGTTGAACCAAAGTAAAAAAAAAAAAAAAAAAAGAAAGGAATTTGCATACGATCAGTTTGAGATGTTTTTAAAGAAGCTCTAAGTGACTAATGGACTCTGGACTTTCTTTAATAAAATACACAATTAACGTAATTTTTCTTCTAAATATATCTCAAATAAAGCTCCAAAAAAAGAGATGAACAAGGCCGTATTTTATTAATAATGTGAAACAAAATATTCCATTCCACTTTAATGCTCACGGTGTGTTTTATTATTTTATTATCAAAAAAAATATCAATAAGCAACTAAACAGACACACTTTTATTTGTCAACAAATAAAAAACAACTTCATAATGATATTTCTCAAGATAAATAATAAAAATATTCTGCCAAGAAAAGTTTAAAACATTACATAAGCATTCCCGAAATGAGCTTGCCATTCATTAAACTTTACATAGAACACATACACATAAATCACTTTTAACAGATGATTCATAATGGTCAAAAGAAGCCATCTATGGTCTCTGATTTCAAAATAATGAATAGTTTTTAAAAATTTTGAAAAAGGCTGATATTAGACCTGAAATAACTATATTTGGGCCCAGTACCACAATACAAGCTCTTTAAAAAAAGAAAAAACTGTCACTTTTCTATCCCTTATAGCCCAAAAATCAGAAAAAAAAATAATGAATGGCTACAGAGGAAAAGCATTAATGACAAACATACAATCTAACAAACAAACATAACTGGGTGAATTCATAGGAACCTTGCTTTGCGGGGACTCCAAAATATTATTTGAATAAATAACTTTGAGTTCTGCATTTCATGCAAAATGTAGCATCAGTATTTTCCCACAATAATCATGAGTTTTAACAAATTTCACTTATGATAGTCATTTTGGAAATAAAAATACATACCCTCTGCATATTTTGGAAATCTTTTGTTGCTTTTAATAGCCTGTCATGTAACTTCTGTGTTTGCAAATGCTGCTGTGTCTAAAAATCAAATTTGTTATCAAATTTCACCCAATAAGCTCAACTTTTGAAAATACTTACACTTACAACTTTCACTATGTATGATGATTAGTTACGTGTTTCAAAGCTTCAATGAAAATTTGTTAGTAGCAAGCCAGAACAAAATTTGTCATTATTTCAAAAGTAATGCAAGCAAATATCATTTTAAAATTTTAAAAAATTCATTTTTGAGGAGCATCACAAATAGCAAGAACTTACAATATACATAAGTCACACCATGATAATATGAGTATAATGATGTTTTCATGGCTAGCTATGTAAATTAAAGACAAATTTTGAGAGATTAATACAAAAACGTAGAAGAACATAACTGAAAAATTGAGTGATTGAGGCCACAAGCCCCACTCCTAAATAATGAAAATAGTAGTTACCTATAAGTGACTTAATTTTACTACCAATATCTAATATTTAATACAAAGTAGAGTATTTAAATTTTAGAATAGTGAAATTCTATTTTTTTGGTTGCCACACCAAAGAAATTTGTCTAATAAATGCATTGCATACCCTTTCAATAGAGTTGGTTGACTCAATCTGATTCAATAATCGAAATTGACTTGATGTATCTTGAAGAAGGTTCTTTAAATCAGTTATTCTAAAAAAGAATGAAAACAAAAAATTTAAATAAAGCTCAAATACCATGTGGTATAATCAGATTTGGTTTCAAAATAGCAGTCTATTATTATATTTACTTGTCTCAAATAATTACAGTTAAACAAAATTTTTTTTAATAACTAGGGAAACTCCAGCTTCTATAGCAATGTAGCGTTGTCTATAGATTTCAGAAAAATGAACATCTGACATCCATTAAATTAAAATATCTGCTTGCAACAAATTTCTGAACAACCAGAATTAAAAAATAATCAAAGGAAAAATGATATTTGATGATGATATTGAACACAAAAATCAGTTACATAATTTGTTTCATTTTGATGATTAAACACATAACTAACTAATTTCAAATAAATTCAAACCAAGGATTGATTGAACAAAATGGTATAAGTTTCAAAATGCCCAGTTTGAAATAGGTCCATAAAAAAATGTCAAGCAAAGACATATTTTAGGACATTGCCAACTATCTGTTTCAATTACGATCTCTATTTCTTATAATGTTATTCTCATTGAAGTTTATTTATTGGGCAATAATACTCATTAATATATTAATATTAATATATTAATATTATCCATAAATGAGATCAATCAAAATATTTAGTGAATTCTATGAAAAATTCAATTTATTTAATGGCTCTAAGGATTTTGATTAGGGGTTTGGAAATTCATTTTATATTTAGTCAAAAAAATTTGCATAGAATTTATTATACAATCAAATGAAATTTTAAGTTCACTCACCTTCATTTATTTTTTAATTAGCGCAATGCATTAATTAGCGCAATGCATTAGTTATTGATATAATTTTTAAAATCATCAAGAATTTAGCATGTATAAATCTCCGCTTACTTTTGGAATAATAATTAGTTAATTACAATAATTAGTTAATTATGTATCAGGTGCAGACGATGAAAAATTTCACTACATTAAATTTTTCCATTCAATAACAACCAAAAATTAAAATACAAAAGGCCTTACGTGCTAAGAAAATTGTAATATAAAAAGAAATTTGGAAAGGTAAAAGGTAAACTATTTCGTTGAAAATCTTTTTTACTGAATTTTGCATTCAAAAACTATATAAAAATAACATAAAAAGTCATATACTTACTTTTGTTCATAATGATCTGAATCACTGATATTTTGAATAGAGAGTGCTAAAAGTGAAAATTAAAATTATAAATTTTATCAGTAAATCCTAAAAGCAAATACCTTAAGGTTTTTAACCTGTACATTGCAAATAGTTAAAAAATAAATAACCTTAAGAACTTTTTTGAAAATTTGAAATAAGCAGAGGCTTATTCTTATGTAGCCTACATCAGCAATTCTTCCTATACCTGGTTATGTTTAACTTCCATATGGACAAACCAGAGAAAATTAATACATAAAGTATAGGAATTGTGGGCTAATGAGTGTTGACAACGTTTATAGCACTTCAAAGCTAACTTTGTGACAAAAATCTAGTATTTTATCTTGTTTTTTTGTTTATTTTGATTAATACCATTTAATTTTACTGTCAGAAACTGAATCTTATTTAAGGTATAACAGAAGGCTAAAAAAAATCGCTTTTTTTTACAAATATCCTATTTTTGTTAGTAAATGAAAAAAAATTATTGAAAAGTTCAATAAAGTTCCTAAAACATTCTTTTTTTACCCCTTTTTAAAACCTTTTTAGTCTACTATGGTCAAGGAGGTTAAATTATTACGCATATTCAAGAAAGTTTTTATGAGTCAACTTTACACATCCTGTCGTCAATGTAAATGTTTTTGTATAGCTATAACTACCATCTTTCATTATGCACTAAGAATTATTTCCTAACCAATTAAAAGTAAAATTAAAAGCTACGTAATAGTTACCCTTCAAAATTGTTGATTCCAGGTTTGGTGGCAAAAGTAATTTGCATACAGTTTGAAGAGATTTGGCATCTAGAAAAGAAAGAACAATCTCCTCATCCGTTTCTGAATTGAGAGCAGGATTATCGCTCTCACCTTTTCATTTTGTTTTCCACTTTGTTCTGGTCCTTTCTTTTTTTACTCCTCGCTGGTTATTACTTTTGCTTTCATACTCATTTTCCGTCTCTTGATGGCTGGTTTCTCGACAGGACATTTCATTTTATTTAATATGAGATCCTCAAAACTGGTATCCTCGAGATTTCCAACAATTGTATTATTTACAATGTAAGTAAGACCCCATATTGGTGCCCATTTTTTCCCCGGCTGTGGTATGATAGTAGGCTTTGGGCGCTTATCCAGGAGATCCTGAGGATACTTGATTCGATCACACGGATAAATCCCTATCTTCTCAAAACCTGCCTTTACATTTTTTGTTGCCATGCATTATGGCCAAATTTCGCATAGCTTATTAACGAAAGTATTTCATTGGTCCACCGATTCAACATCTTTTCCCATTCTCTTTTCAGAAGACCAAAGCAAGCGATATCTAATGGTTGCATGACGTCAGAAACAAGTGGTGAAAACTTCAGTATAGTAATACCTTCCTCCATAGCTTTTAAAATTACACGTACTGACACATGAGTTAGATGCCCATCAAATATTAAGAGCAGAGGACGCTCCGTGACTGCAGACATGAACTTGTCAAACCAGTCACAAAATATTTCTGTTGTCATCCAACCACTATCGGAATTACAATAATATGTACCCGGCAAAGCTCTATCACCATGCCAGGTATTTTGAAAGTTATTGCCATCAAAAATAATGAGAGGTGGTACAGCTCTTCCAGCTGCATTTATAACTGCCAATACAGTGGTGTTTTCTCGTCCTGCTCCTGGTATTATTTTATAACCAGATTCTCCTTTGACAGACACAACCTTGCAACGTTTTGGGTCCCTGGGAAACCCACTTTTATCACAATTCCATACCTGCACTGGTGAGAAGTTCTTTTCTTTTATTAACTTCCCCAAAGTGTCATAAAATTCATTGACAATGAAAGGGTTTGATGTGATTTCCGAGCAAAGCTTATCATATTTGCCTTCTTCATAGATAAATTTTTTGCCATAAAAGCTAT
>JAUZNK010072584.1:0-30421 GCA_035046665.1 Euphysa ruthae | reverse complement strand
TATTTATATTTGAATAACTTAAAATATTTTAGGAATTAATTTTTTAACAAATTTGTATTAAATATTTACTAAGTATTTAATAAAGAATGATTTTCTATATATTTAATATTTAATATAAAATGATATTAAAATGAAAAGCGGAGGCCGCTCTTAAGACAATGGTTTGTTATTTAGGATCAAATAGATTTTCCGTTTTTTTTTTGTTAAAAATTTATTATTGTCATAATTTAACTTATAATTTATGATAATTTATGATAGTTTATTATAACGTATAACTTATGATTTTTTTTTGAAATCACTTTTATCTTCACAACTTATGTTTTAAAGTAATTGAAATAAAGTAAAAAATAAAGTTAAAATGAAGTAGTTAAAATAAACATAAAATTGCAGAAGGAATAAACAATTTTTTCTTGTAAAAGTGAAGGTGTAAAAGTCAAGGTAATGGTAATTAATATTCTGAAACACACTTTTGTTGATAAATTTTTTATTTGTAAATCATCTCTATAGCCGTTTGGATCTATAGCAAAGTTGAAAAAGTTTTTTTGAAATTATTTCATTTGTATTTGCCAATTTTTCTTTCAAATATTTTAAATTTCTCTTATGAATATTTAGGATTAGTGGTCAGTAAAATTTAAATTTTCTGGTATGAGGCCCTAAAATGGCCATATTTGAACCAGAAGTAACTTTGCTTTTTTAAATTTTTCAAAGGAATTATAGTTATTAATTTATGATGGATACGACAGCAACTCTTCACGATGGAGCAACTACAATAAGCACTAAAGTAGCATCAACCACCAATCTCCCAGTAAAAAGCTACATTTTTCGATATTTTTTTTGGTAAGTGGGTGTCATGATTTGATGTAATACTTAGTTAATTGAAATGAATTTTGAGGAAATGATATCATAAGTTTGTATTCATGCTGGTTGCTCATAAATAAAAATTTCTAAATCCAGAATAAATTAATATGAAAAAAATCATAAGGCACTCCATTTGATCAGCTATTAACTTTATGAGTGTCTGGAAAATATACTTATCTTATCTCTTACTTCTTATCCTAGGGAGAAGCTATTGGGGTTTTAAAATGAGTTTTATTCCAATAAAAATTCAAAATTCAATGTTTTCAAAGGCGCATACATGGTTTATATAGATAAGAAATATTTTTGCTAAATATTTTTATAATATTTTGGGCATTTTCAGGTTATTTTTACGCCCATGCTTTTTTTTCATATCTTAGTACTTTTTTCATATCTTAGTCCTTGCCTGGTGATATTTACTTTAACAGTGTTCTTCAATAAATATTCCCAAAGTTCATTTTATAAACAGTTTTTTACTTTAGCGACCTCAATGAGTTATTTCAAAGATGTCGAAGAGGAATTTTTGATGGAAGCGCAGTTGCAGTAGAAGAATTTTCATCAGATAAAGACATATTTAAACTTGAACAGTATGATATATTTTTGAATTTAATTCCTGGAATATGAAGTCTAGAAGAATCTTTTAAATTCATCCTTGACTTTGTTTTCTGTCATTTCAGCAGCTTTTTTTTCCAGAATTTTATTTTTCTAGAAATGTAATTTTTTTCTTTTTCAGTTTTTATTTTTGATTTTTAAAATTTGGGCTTTGAATGGCAACTAGTTTTTAAGAATTCAAAAAATTTTGTTGATTTTGTTTAAAAACTGAGTCAATAAATTTAGCAACCATGCAAGCCATGCAAATAAAATTTTTCACAATCTTCTCACGAGAAAAAATTTAATCAAAATAATTAAATTGATTAATTAATTTTTCAAATTTTTTTTTTGTTTTTATCAAAACTTTTTTTGTAAATTTTACTTTTGGTTTTCTGGAAAACTAATTATTTTTATTTTATTTATTTATTGTTTGTTATTTTGTTTTTTTTCTCTTTTTTAACTTTTAATTTGCTAAGCAAATATAGGTCATCTTTTAAAAAAATATGACATTTTTTTAAATAAGAGTGTCTGAAGGTCACCATTAGTAATTTATATGCTTGTTTTGTGCAAAAAATTACAGTAAATTTTTTGCTCAGTACCCTTATTGGAACTCAAGAATCAAAATTTCTCAAATATATGTTTTAATTTTGTTAAAATTTCGTAAGATAAAAAAAGTTAATGTTTGACTTTTTGTTATAATAGATGCTTTGTTCTAAAAAATCTGGGAAACATTCTGAATGTCATTTTTGTCAAAAATTTTCTGTCGTTATTTTTTTCTATCTTTTTTTTTTTGTTTTTTGTTTTTTTTTTTTTCAGAATGTTCAAAGAATTAGACCCTGCAGATGAAATGCATGAGAGTGGTTTGTTTCGTCTATTAATTAATTTGGAAAAAGGGCAGTTATTTTTCCATTTACTGATAAATATTTTTATGGTATGTGCATTTATATTTTGTTAAGGTTAATAAGACTTATTTGTTGGTAACCACTTAGCACTTCAATGTTAAATATAAAATTTCTTATCATGATTTTTGGATGGTGCTTATGGAGTTTTATGGAATAAATTCTTACTGTTCTTCAGTCCGATTGTATTTGTAGGTTTTAGAATCATAAGGTCAATAAGGAGGGCCTGAAAAAGCAATATATAAATTTGTATTTTGTAAGGAGAAAAGATAGAAAAATAGTCTATTTATAATAGTGTACTTAGGCTCAAAAATATGATTTTTGAAATTTTTAGTTATTTTATAACATACATATAGTTATATATTTATATATTTACTTATTTATTTCTCCGAAAATCTTTCCAAATTTTGTTTTTTCACAAATAAATAAACTAACATTTAAAAAAAAATATTAAAATATTAAATAAAATATTAATAAAAATAAAGGTATATTGTGTTTTAATAACAACAGCTTATTATAAAAACGCTATAAATTTCATTTATATTCTACTCTGCTAGTAGCAAAAGAAATTTTCACCAATCTTAAGTCTCTTATCATGTAGGATTTTAAAAAGATGAGCAGCAGACGGTTTCTAAATCTGCTTGTTAAAAAAGCAAGTTACATATATGCCCTCGTTGTATTTTGTTCGTTTAAAAGTATTTTGATTAACCGCTGACTTTCTTTATTTTAAGCCGGTACACAAAAACTCTTGGAAGAACTAATTTCAAAAAATTATCAACTTCTTATTTTAAAAAAATGTGTCTAAATTTATTGATTTTCAACTGTTTTTACATGCTTCGCTCTGAAAAAAGATCTTCTGAAATGGAGTAGTATACTTTAATTTCATTGAAAAATCTGTTTATGCTATTAATTCAGTAAAAATTGGTGTCATGACATCACTTAGCATGACTCAATGATATCACTGAGCTTTAAGGAATATTTAATTATAACTCAACAGATTTTTTAATTACTTTTCTGGTTTTTATAAAATGTTGGTTGGACTTTGATATGAGAAAAATATCTACTGAGTTCATGTTGGAATTGCTATTTCAAATAGTTTGATAAATACTGTGAGTTTATCAAACTTTCACTAAACTCACCACATCTATCTTGAGATCAAAACAAAAAGCATACTTCTGCATTTCGTACAATATGCTAAAACGGCTGTGGATCCATTATATAATTTAGTGGTTTGTTTAATGATCA
The DNA here is from genome assembly GCA_035046665.1 of Euphysa ruthae. Classification (NCBI taxonomy): domain Eukaryota; kingdom Metazoa; phylum Cnidaria; class Hydrozoa; order Anthoathecata; family Corymorphidae; genus Euphysa; species Euphysa ruthae. The sequence continues at coordinate 26,831 of JAUZNK010072584.1, read as the reverse complement.
CTTAAAATTGTAAAATATACGTTAAAAAAGACATTTTATATTTTATAAAATCAGGTTTTTGATTGGTATTTAATTCCAGGTTGGAATCAAGTTACTAGCTTGTTATTGTCTACAGCAGTTAATATCAGTTCTCATGGTAACTTCAATAGATAAATGTTTTTACTGGGCCGTTGGAATTTCTATTTGTTTATTTCTGCAATGGCTTGTTTCCCACAATTCCTTTCTATCTACTGAGAGGATTGGTGCAAAGCTATCAAGTCTAGTCTCGGTTTTGATTATGAGGAAGGTTTGTATGTTGACGTTTGATTAAATTTCTTTCTTTATTTACCTTTAAACAACGAATTTATCTTTATTCCAAGTTAGTGGCATATTAATTAGTTTTAAAGATTATTTTACAGAATAATAATGACACCAGCATGACATAGTTAACATTAGTTGACATAGTTAATTAATGGAATAATTAATTAATGACATAATTATATTCTACATTGGTATTTTTCAATTTTTCATTTTTTAAATTTTTAAAATATAATTTAACACAATGCAGTGGTTTCTTTTTACAATTTCTCAACAGTAAAATTTCCCTTGACCAATTCTTTATTACCAAGTTTTAAGTTTATACGTTACTAGCTTGTTGTTACAACTTTGTATTTATTCACTTAGAAGAAGAAGACTTTTATATTATTTTAGAAAGGCTAAAAACTTTGCATTGTACAAAAATAAGGAATTTATATCTGATAATGTAGTCATGTTGGCTATATCAGGATAATTTTTTGATAGACAGTTTCATTTCAAAGCTTTGGCTAAATGGCGTTCCATCAGTTTTGAGTAGAGGTAGAGCAGGCATAGTAAAACACGCCCGAACGTTTTAGATTTTTTTTTGTTTTGCTTGTGATTGGATATTATTAGTTATTTATTGGATATTATTAGCTATTTCTAATTGAAAAAAGCAGGTATAGGTGGTTGTCAAATTTAATTTTTTTTCTAAAGTTACATCTAGAATATCGCAAGATGTTTCTATTTCTGTGCAAGATTTTTCAAATTTCCGTATCAAACTGTGGAATCATGAACCTTGGTTGTTTATTATACTTCAAGGATTTTTTTTATTAGTTCTTTAAGTTGCACTATGGGGAATTAAAAGAAACTTCAGCGGATTCTTTGCAATGCTTGTTAATGGAAGATACAATTAAAATAAAAAAAGTAAGAATTATTTAGTTGTTAAGTGTGTAGTGTGATCAAATGTTTTCATATTAATCAATATACTGTAAATTTTTGTAACATTGTGTATGTTTGAACTAAGGCAACCCTTTTAATTAGCGGTACCATACCCCTTATTGCAAAAAATTTTATTCTCATTGATTTAATGACTGGAAGGAGTTTATCAGATAAAAGTAAATAAATTAAATTTGATACTATAATTTGTTACACTTTCTTTTCCTTTTTCATTTTATTCATTAATTTATAACAATTTATAATTTTTATTAATTTATTTATAATAACTACGCATTAATATTATTTTTCTAGAAATTCTAACACTGCATAAAATCAATTTGAAAGCTTGCAACTAACATTTGTTTATTTTAGTTACTGTTTCATACTTAAATATACGACTTAAAAAATTCAAGTTATTTAGAATAACAAACTTAACGTTATTATTTTCCATAGACAATCATCATGTTCAGTGATTTAAAACCCAATAGGTGCTATTAAATCGGTTTTTAAAATGTTTGCTCAAAAAAAGATAGATCAGGATATTTTCTGGAATAGTAATCATGTTTTAAAGTGTTATTTTGAAAGAGAAAAAAAACTGTACAAGAAAATCTACAAATAACAAGCATTAAAATTTATACTTATTTTCATTGAGATCCCACCTTATGAATTTACTTGCTTTGATGTTAGTGTTTTTTGTTTATGTATAATTTAGCTTCTATTTCGTGAAATTTAACTAGTAATTTTTCATTTAAAAAAGTGATAAATAAATACTTTTTATCATTTTGTAATTGTCAAATATATTGACATCAAAGATGGCTACTTGGGTACATCCTCTTTACCTTTTTATTTATTTTAAAAATTGAAATCATTTCTTATTGTAAAATATCTTTATTTTTTTGTTTTCAGTTGTTTAAGTCATCATTGTGGGGGGCATTCTCTCCATTTACTGTTGCTATATCAACATTAATGTTGTATCATACTTACAAAATCTATAGTTTGGTGGCAGTTGGTTATTGCCTTATGTGTTCATTTGTCCATCTGCTGTGTGCAAGAAAATGCAAAGTTCTAAAGTAAGTTGGAACACATAAATAAGTTTTAAAAAAGCTCACACCTTTTACATCATCAAAAATTTTTGTAGCAATTTGCTACTGATTTCGTATCACAAAAAAATACTATTTTGCTGTTTTGTTACATAACATCATTTCTATGAATTTTGATAACAATCCATGCAGTCATGAAAAATATTGGTCTTTGTCAACTCAGTCATGATAATAAATAGAAAAATTTAAAACAACATGTCATGAATTATAATATTTTATTGCATTACGTTTTGGGAGACAAACTGCTCCCATCATCAGGTTCTATTTATAAATCTAGTTTTGTTTACACATAGTAGGCAAGACAGTGCAATATAATGCCATTTAAATGATTTTCTTTATGATCGTGAGTTGTTTAACTTTTAAGTTCGCAAAATGTAAAGTATTAATAATTAAAATGGCATGCAAAATTAGGAACATTTACAATTACTGATGCCTATTTAATTACAGAAAGTAAAGGTTTTAAATTAGATACTTGTTACCTTCATCCCAATCTGCATAAGAAATTCATTTTACTAACTATTTGTATTTACTACTCAGTATTTGTTTATAGACGCAATAAGATACATGGATTAAAATGGTGCTTGCCTGATAGAAATTTACGTTATGATTGTGAAGCAGGGCTCAGAAATGAAATTGAAATTATTATTATTATTATTATGTTCAAGGACAAAAAAAAGTTACCAGGCGGAACATACTGAAAACTTTATTATTTTTTGTTCTGTAAAATTGCTAATTAATCTTCTTTCTTTTTTTTTTTTAGGAAAAAACGAAAGTTACAGGCAAAGCAAACAGCGCAATTGTTAGATGAAGTCGTTACTAACATTGTCCAAGTAAAAACAGATGTATACGAGGAAATATTTTACATGAAAATTAGTGAACAAAAAAGGTATTCTATAAAACTTTATAAGTAATAAAAGGAAAAAATTTCAAAAATTTTAGTGCAATTTTTAAAAGTTATTTTCAATAATAGTTTTTAGAATAATATACCTTAACACAAATTGGATAAAACAAAGTCTAATTTAAGCAGCACCTAATTCAATAGCTTGTCTATTCCAAATTGTTTAATTGCCTAAATTACAACTAATGGAATCGAGGCACCAAATTTAGTTTTAACTCAACTAATTGATTCTCCAATTTGTCTTCCTGATCATGAAAAGCAGCATCCTTCTCTGCTAAATCTATTATTTCCATTGAGACTTGATATCTACAAGATATCTGTCTCTAGTCTTTTAGGAAACTCTGATCATGCACTTGTTAACGTTGACATCAAATTTAACATCACCTCTTCCCATGAGCCACCTCTCTTCATTAATGATACAGAGGAATGTGCTAAGGAAATAGTTTCTTGGCTTCATGTTGACGGCGATGCTTATATTCTCTCTCGAAAGTATCATGTGAAACTACATTTAAGCCCATGGTTTTCTCCAGCAATCGCAGTTACTCATCACAACCATTATTTTCATCTTCTTCAGCACGCTAGTTGTTTAGTATATAGGAGTTTTTCAGATAAGGTTAAGTCCTTGATCCCTCGATTCTTCAATGAACCTGAGGTCATTACCTTCGCTGGAAATAAAGCAGAACCTTTTGCTAAGCTGTTTACCAGTATGACTCCACTCAATGATTCTGGACACATATTACATGACTTTCCACCTAGGACTAACACTGACACGTCTCAACATAACCAAAATGTTATCGTTACTCTTGATCCTCCTAAAGTTACTGGTCTTGACAAAATTCCTGTAGTTGTGCTACAAAACTGCTCTCCAGAATTCTCTCATGATTCTCTGTAGGTTAGAAGTTTATTGTTGAATCTTGTTTTCCCTCTTGTTGGAAGTCCAACATCTGTTGTCCCGGTATTTAAAAATTCTGGAGAGAGATCTGATCCTCGTAATTACTATCCTATAAGTCTTTTTTCAGTCGTAAGTAAGGTCTTCAAATCATTGATTAACTAATGTTCTGGTAGGTTTGCTGATACTCTGGCTGTCGTCTGTAAACATGTCTAATAATTAACAGTTTAGTTAATCTGAAACTGAATGATACTCAACGTTCTGCACTGCGATCAATTGAAAAGCCAGCATACAAAATTATTTACAAAATGCGTCAAGAGTACGATAGTTTACCTTCAATTCAAAAACTAATTAAAAAGTCTACATGTGTTACAGTAAGAAAGCGTATTGATCAAACGACCTGCTTCATTAACTATTTTACAGTTAGCTCGCATAGTGCAAATAACCGAAATCAATTTTGCATTATATAGACGACACCACTTGTAAAACTAGAAATTGCTAAAAAGCAATTTTATTTCATAGTTGCAAAAATTTTCAATGAACTACCAACAGTAGTTAGATCAGCAAAGAATGCTAAAAACTTTAAACTACTAAATACAAAACATTTTAACAATTAATTCATTTATAACCTTTATCTATTTTTAACAACTTATTAACAGGGACTCACGTTGATAGCAATTTTTTATAAATTTGAAGTGTGTTTATCCTGTGTAAGCATTCATTTTAATAATAATCTCTTGATACTTGCGGTGAATCCAGGCCAATAGTATAGTTTTTTCAGACCCTCAAATATGTTTAAGAAGAATCCTTTAGAATGATTAAAAAAAAGCTGAAAAAAAAAAACAAAGTTTTTCTGTACTGATCAATTTTGTTTTTTTCCTATTCTTTTTATAGCTTTTATCTTCTTGCTATGATTTGTGTTATTTACAGGGTGGAAAACAATTATTCAGTGAAATTATCATATATGCAAGCAGTTATTTTATTTCTGAAAGCCACTTCTCCTTATATAGCCATTATCATCACACTGCTGTTATATGAAGCAGATGGTAACAAAATAAAGAACCTTGATACTGCATTCTTGATTTCACTTGTTCTGTTAATGCATGAAGCAATGTTCACGCAGTTTGTTGGTTTTGTTGAAACATTCTCATTTGCTAAGAAGAGTTGCAACAATATCCAGGTAATTGGACCCTAACAAATTTCCTCAGGGTTCTATGAATTGAAAGTGATATCAGGCTCAGTCCCGTTTACTAAAAATTTCAAATTTTTGTTGATTTTTAACATATTATTTCTGATAAATATAAAATTTTTTGAAAATTTTTATGGGGCGTTACTTAGGCCCCTAAGTGGGTAAATTTTGAACCAAAGATAACATTTCAAAAAAAATTTTCTATGAATTATGCTCCATGCATGAAATGATTTTGTAATGTGAAAGCAATTTTATAGTAATCTAGATATGCCTTCCAATTATAATCTGTTTTTTTCAAAATTTTATATAATGGCATAATTATTTCTAAGCTTTTAAATCATTTAGCTAACATTTTTGGAAGTTCTAAAAAATTAATTTTGTATATTTTGGGTATGTCAGCTATTTTAAAAGTTTTTAGAATGAAAAAGGATTTCTTAAACATGCCAAAAGTTTAATATTTTTAGAATTTTCTTGGAAGTTTAATATTTTTAGAATTTTCTAAAGCTTAATATTTTATTATGCCAAAACTGCTGAAGGTATGAAGAAACACTTTTACAACCATGTTGTCGCCTGTTAAAATGTATAATTCAATTCTTGAGTCTAAAAAAGGCCAAATTTGGGTCTGAAAAAAATTGGTCTGTGTCTGAAAAGGACCAGCATTGCATTTGAGTTCAAGAATTGCATTGTTAGTATTTTCTTGAAAGATATTCAAATTGTGGATGCAACATTTTTATGTTAGCTATTATGTCACAGTCATTAGAATTGAAGATTTGCCAAGAGGATCTGCCATCAAAATTTTTCTTAGCATTCAACAGTATTCAATGACATCTCATTGCTATCTCTTAATAAGGGGGTTGACGTCATAGTAAGTTTGTGTTTCTGTTTTGGAAAGTTGTAGATGAAATGTTTTACCAGAATAATCATATTTGACTTTTCTTATAATTTTTCTGGTAGTTTGTAAGCAACTGAACTAGGATGCATATTGTGGTGGTATTAAATGATTTCAGTTGTTATATAACAAGATATTTTACACATTTTTTTGGTTATTTTTAAGACTTCTGGACTTACTTTCTGGATTTTTCTTGCCTTATTTTCAAGACTTCTGGGGTAATTTTTTGATACCTTAAGGTATCAATATTTTGCAGCTCAGTACTGGTGTTTGGGATTCGCCATTTGAGGTAAAAAAATTTATGCAAATTTTCCACTAAAACGCAAAACTAAATCATAATAATCAGGCCTCAAAAAATATTTTTCCAATGGAGTATGTTGTCGTAGCTCGAACAAAATACTGGTGTACGATTTTTTAAAGATAAGTGCGTTACTGTATTTCCACTATTCCTCAATTTTATCAAAATTTAAAACCTTACTTGATCACACATTTGATTTTATCAAAATTTACAACCTTTCTTGATCACGCATACGATTTTATCAAAATTTACAACCTTACTTGATCACACATAAGATTTTATCAAAATAACGATTTTAAGTAAAAATACGATTTTTAATTTAATTATATTAAGTGCCTATTTTGTTGTTGTTGTTTTTTTTTTTTTTTTTTTTCAAAAGCATTGTTCAGATACACGGTACAGATTGTATAGATTCAGATAATTTCACTATTTTTTCCTGAGCAGACTGAGCTGGGGTCGTTCAAATGGTGATCCCCAAACACCAGTACCGAGCTGCAATCCAAATGCTGCATTTCTCAATCTTAACTTTTACTTGTCTGCCATGGCCAAAATATTTTAAATCAAATATTGTGCAAATTTCTTCAAAACAATATTTTAACCAACCAAAAATAATTTTTCATATAGTTAAAACATTAGCTGTAAAGTTAATCGCGTACTCATAATATTCAGCAAAAATACCAACCATTATCTATCAACATAACTTTAAATACCAGTTGGTGATATAAGATGTTATAATTGTATTTCCAACTGTTTCTAATAATAGCAATGGACAACATAAGCCCAAACTGAAAACAAAACTATATATTCTATTAAATGCTTGTTTTTATTCCATCACTTTGATGTTGGCATGTGTTATTTTGCTTGATAAAAACCCACAACGAAATAATCTTTTTTATTTTATTGAACAATGTTTTCTTGATTTCATAATGCTTTGACTTAAAAAATTTTCTTCTGCATTGAGTAAACAAATCACACTTCCGAGAAATGAAAAGTAATTTTAAATAAAAGGATAGGCAATGGAAAGAAAAACAATAGAACTGCAATGAAATTTAAAATAAACCTGAGGACGAGAGCGTGAAGTATTAAGTTTTATGTAACATGCTTTCTGAGAATCGAATGTTTAAAAATCACTATATGGCATTAAATATTTAATTTTCAAATTGATTATTATTTTAATAAGCTAATATTTTAAAATTTAATATTTGATTATGAGTTAGAGAGAATGGCTGTCTGACCAAAGCCATGAACCCTTTTGGAAATATAGCTTAAGGCTGTTTGTTGGTTCCCACGTTAAGTAAACTTAATACTGGCCGTATTTTACACCAAAATTGAAAGTATATAAAAATAACAGTGATAATATTGAAGTTTTTGTGGTTTTAACAAGACTGGTAGTTCATGAATTAACGATTATGTTAAATTGAAGTAAACTTAGTTTTGCTAAGAAATACAATAAATCGTAGACAAAATAAATTCAGCAGTCTGTGATAGTATAAGAGGTTCGAGATTAAGAGAATGACTTTTGGACTGACTGTGTATATTACAGAATTTTTCAGCATATAGCTTTTCTTGTTTATCTTTATTCATGATTTTTTCAGTGGATTTAATCACATGTTGTTTGACTTGGAGTATCCCAGAAAACAAACTGATTCTGCCATTTAAGTACTTTAGCCTTCTGGGACGAGTACTCATTGTTTTTCCTTTTGTGGTTCATCATTGAAATCAGTTGTTGTTATTGTTTTTTTAGAACCAAATTAATTTAAAAACGATCTTTTCGCCATTTTGTTGTTTATGTTTTATTTATTTTGATTCTAATAACAATGTTATTCCTGCAAATTATGATAACTGCACTTCCACAGAGACTTTAACGTGGCATGACCGAATCATATTGGTTGCGTATAATACAGAGTGCGGACAGTCTTATATTTGGATTCGATAAACTACACAACAAGAGTATGAATGTTAGATTTAACGTTTTGTAGCTTTTTAACAAACATTATGTTACAAGCAAAAATTATCTGCATAAAATAAAATTATAGCTTAGAAAATAATGTGTGTACAATGTCATACTCCACAAAGATAAACCAGCATACGACAGCAAGAATATGTTGTATAAATACATGCTCGTACGCCTATTTTTGAGTCCTGATAATTATTGATTACATTTTCCATCTTTTAAAAGTAAGAGGGTGGCAAATAAAACTTAAAATTTGAAACGTAACTTTAAAAATTATTTTTGGTTTTCTTTTTGGTTTGTTAAAAAATTTTGGCAAATAACTTTTACAATATAATATAATTTATAATTATATTAATTATGTTATAATTATATTACAAATATAATTAAATTTTACAAAACAAATATCTAAGAATAATAATGACAATTTACTTGTCTAAATTGATTATAATTGCTTCATTATGAAATAATTGCTCGTTTACTCATCCCTGAAGATTATATCATCAAGAACAAGTGTTGCAGTTAAAGTTATTTAATTTTACTTAAATTACTTAAAAATTATTAATAATTAATAATTTAATATTAATTATTAAATTATAATATTTATTATTAATAACTTAAATCAAATTTGTTTGAAAACTCTACGCTGTAAGTATTATAGATAGTAGAAGGACTTCTTTTCCTTACATTAATGAATCAAACACAAAATCGGGTATGCGTTAGTTTTTTAAAGATTAACCGATCTGATATTATTGAAAAGTGGTTTTGAGTTAAGGAATATATTTTTAAAGTGTTTAAACAACAAGCTTTTGAAGAAAATAGTTGGCCTCGTTTTATTAGTACTAGTTTATTTTATAGTAGCACAATATACACAACAATTTACAATAGTTCCTTGAATTTCATGATGATCTAATTATAATTTCCAATTTTCAAAATAGGTGAAGTATTTAAACGTATAGTTCTTTTTGGGTGGATAATTTAATATTTCATTGCAAGAATTTATTTCATAAGAGCTGATCCTATGATGCTGTGTGTGAGTGAAAATCATAATTCTTTGCACTATGCGGCTTAATGTGTGGTTTAATTGAATTAGTATTTCAGTAAGCCTAAATGGATGCCTAAAGTTAGGCAAGGGTTTATGTAAGGTAATGTTGTGTAACATGCTAAAATGAGTTTTAGGATACCACAAGTATAATTTAATTAAGAATGGATTGAATTAATGACTGCAAAAGTTTCCTGTATTATAACAGCATCAGTTAAAGGCAACGATAAGGATAATTATGGAGAATTTATAAACTATTTATTTGCTTCACATGCCTCTTTTTTTGTTTATTGTTTATTGTTCATCTTTTTTATGTCTTGAAAAACATTTTCAATTCACGTTTTTGATGCTTGTTTCCATTATTTGGTACATGACACTCTTTTCCAAATAAAGCCCCAACCTCAAAGCCAAAATATCTGGTAGAATCTCAAGCTTTTTTTCTAGATTAGTGTACTTCAAAAAATAAAGTGATCTTGGTATATTGTTGTTAAATGTATTTCAAAATACAAAAAAATGAACAATGAACTGGAAACTGACAAATTTTATATAAGTGGGAATAAAATAAAAGTGTTTCTTTAGAATCTTGTCAATATCCATACTGCGATGGAAAATTTTTTAGGTAGAATTCAAATTCATGACACCAATCCTTATATGTAATAAGCCAATAGAGATTTTTTTACCTATGTTTGTGAGGGTGTTTGTCAGCCAAATTTAATTCTATATTTTGTGTTTTATTTAATTTTGAATTAAAGGAGTAAAAATTTCCTCTTGTCCTTAGAATTTGTATCTAGATTTTCTTGTAGTTGTTGAAATTACTGATTCTAATTTTGTTTTATGTGTGTGTATGTTTTTTTTTTTTTTTTTTTTTTTTTTTCATATTACGCTTTTGAGCAATGAATCTTTTTGAAATAAAATTTTTTTTTTTTTTTTTTTTTTTGTTGTTCTAAGTTTAAATTAGCAAATTTTGAAATGCGCAACTGAATGCAGGAGTACACATCTTGAATTATTTAATTCATATTAAGTGTGTGAAAACCAGTGGTTGTTGTAAAAGTTGTAAATTTGTAGATTTCTACTGATTCGTTTTGATTTAGAAATTTCTAACGAAAGAAGAAAAAAGCAATAGAAGCTTCAAAGGTTCAGAGAAAAAAGAAATTGTCTTTGAAAATGTTCACCTAAATCTTAAAAAGGTACTCAAATTTTCCAGTTGAACATAAATCATCATCATTAATGTCATCATCATCGTCATCATCATCATCGTTATCATCATCATCATTATGTAAAAACTGTTTTATAATTTGCTATTTATTATGTTGCCAATATACTATATTTAAAACCTTTCGGACATGACGTCTGGCACAAGCTGAAATCTTTCAGACATATGTGATAATTTATCGGACAGAAATCTCAAAAAAAAATTTCCCAGTAGTACAGAAAAAAAAGTACTAGAAATTGCATTCTTATTTTATTAACTGCAAGTGCTCTCATTAAAGAAAGTAGTGTTTGTAGCTTAAAGTTAACCTCCTTCCTTTCATGGAAGAGTTGTGTAATAGTTTTATGGTTCGATAATTCTATTGTTTGAAAATTCTTTTTTTCGAATAATCTTTTTCAGAGGTTATTTTAAGAAAATATAAATTTATACACGCAATACTCTAATTTCTATTATTAATGTAACTTTTTTTTACTTCATTCATAACAAGAATTCACCAAAATACATTGTTTAAAATTTATCGTAAGCAAACGATAGTTTATCTAAAAATTTTCTTTGTTTCTTTTTCAACTAAAATTACTTCAATTTGTTAATATAATATCCACACTTTATTTGTAGCTTCTTTTGTAGAGTTATGCATTTTTAAGAATACTTTGTTTGACATAGATACTTTGAAAATCAATCTCTTTAAATAGCATTCTTAATCTGAAGATTTTTTATATTTGGTTTAACTAAGGTCGTAACTTTGGATTCTCAGAATATGCATAATTATAAAGCTAAACTCAAATTATTTAATCTTTTTCTCCCTTTATTTATGGTGCTATAATAATTATTTAGTAGATTTAAATTTTATCAAATTAATTTCTCCTTTTTGTATTAGTGGTTATGTGAGGTCATCTTTTTGCCAAAAGTTTTTACGATTATTACGCTATTATAAATAGAGGGGAGGGGTATATATATCCTGATCAAATTTAAATTATTCTAGCTTTGTTACTAAAGAAAAATTGGTTTTTCATCAATCATTAAGTTATTCTTTAAGTAAAATAAACATAATTTTATCCTACCTCTAACCGTAACCCGTAACAGTGCAGTGAAGGACAAAATATGCTCAATCAGATATCTCAATCAGATTATAAAAACTTGTTAATCAAAATATAAAAATTTAGAGTATGTAAAAGTAAAATTAAAATGTTCAAGTGATTTTTTTCATGTCACCAAAATAATCTTTTTAAATTTACCGAACAGCGTTTTCTTGCTATCATAACACTTTTATTTTAATCATGGTATTAAATGAAGTTTTGAAGCCCACGTTTTCTCAACTGTGTAAGTAAATCATACTTCCGAGAAATGAGCAATAATTTTAAATATAGGCGATGGAAGGAAAAACAATAGAACGTTAATAAAATTAAAATAAAACTGCCCTCAAGAGCTAATTATTCAATCATATAAAAAATACGTTTATACTTTCAGTCCAGAAAGACAGTTTAAAACCTTAAATGAAATATAAAATATATAAGAGCCTTATGAATCAAAAGAAAAAAAACACTGCTGTGTGGAAGTTTGAGTTGATCTATCAAAAATTTCTTTCTAAATTATTATAAGATAATAATTTAGTTTTTTTTTTAATAAATTAGCTTTTGTTATTGACAATCCCACTGTTGCTACCCCAACTGACATTTTAGATATTACAGTTTAAGCGAAATTATATATCAAAAAAAAAAAAATTCATTATATTGTAATTTTTGAGGTCTTCACAGGACTGGTAGTTCATGATTAATTAAAAAACTTTCTAGTTGTTAAGAAACAAAATAAATCGTATGCAATTTATAATTTATTCCTTTTTTTGCGGTATTATCTTTATTTTTAAAAATGCAGGCATAAATTGTTAGATAGGCTGTAAACGGCGATTCTTATGGATTGTAGTAAATGAATGAAGGTGAGCAATGCGAGGAGGAGAAAACTTATAATTAGTTAGCGGAAGGTTGTGAGGATGGAAAAGTGGTTAGAATGAGAAGTTGGTGTATATGGTTTTGAGAGGTAAATTGGTTTTATTAAAAAAAAAAATAATACGAACAAAAAGGGCTTGTGAATATGAAGGGGTCAAAATAATTTAAGAGCTGTAAAACTATCAAGAAACTTAAGTAAAATCCATTACTATCTGAGAGAGAATGTTATATTTAACATGGGGAACCAACAAATTGCCGAGACAATATTTCCAGATAGGCCCACGTGGCGTATCTTGAAGTACTTAGAATGCCCATTTGCATCTACGAAATTCGCTTAACCAAACAACTCGACCAATTTGAGCTAGGGTTGCATTATTTATTTGTATTTACTTATTAATTTTTATTAATTCTTTATTAATTATATTAATTGAGAATTTACAGAGATAAAAATTTAATAATAAAAAATCAATAGTTTTCTTTCTGGAATATTTCAATTTTAAATTGATCTAATTTAGTGATAATCGGGTAATATAATATATTTGGTTACTATTTTTCTTTACCTAGGATATCTGTATTATTGAGGACATTACATTCATGGCTAATCATTCAGTAAGTCGTTATATACTGAGAAATCATATTGCTTATTCTATCTTTTTTCTACAGCTGTTTCCCTGCCTTATATTTGAATGCTAGCTTACATTTGAATACTAGTTTACATTTGAATAATTAATTAATTAATTAATTCAGAAGTGTTTTTGATGTTTGCGATAATTTAAATATCTTTAAATTGATATTTAAATATGGCTACATAAATGGCAGCTCTATGGCAGTACTATGTCTAAAAAGAAGATGTTGGCTGAAACGAGCTGGAAAGTGATCATTGTTTTAAGACTATGGTCATTTTTGGTATGATTGTACAATTGTTTTAAAATAATTATACTAACAAGCTTAAAATATTCTCCAAGCAAAACATTTATTTGAAGTAATTAAAAAAATGATCTTATTGCGTTAAAGATTGTACATTTATCATTTTCTATTTTTAAATTATCACACATTTTATTCTTGTTACTTTTAACACCACTGCGCTCTCTTTTTGGTATTCACCATCAAATTTATCTCAGGCTCAAAAATTTAATGAAACAGTCAACGTAAAATTCACAAATTAGTTTTCCTAAGAGTCAAAATATTCTCCTGGCCAATTTTGTTCAACGCTCACGTTTTCACTGGAAAAACAGATGCAATGCCAGGGCATTCATCACAATTTTGATATTGACCCTCTGAAGGCCTGTGGAGTGATGAAAACCATGATTTAACCATAGAATAACTGAGATTTACGCAATGAAATATAAGATGCTATATGTTTTAATGTATTTATTGGACTTTTTTTTATCAGGGTACTCAATTTAATAAGATTTTGTCTGTTTGTTTTGTATGAACTTTATCTAAAAAATATTTTACATACTCTGTTCATTTTCCAGCTATTCTATGTTCAATCCTTTAGGAGTTTCTGAAAAAATAATTTGAGGAAGTTTTTTTTTTTTTTTTTTTTGCAAAATATTTATATGCTTTTATATTCCTGCTATTGCTGCGCCTACCTGCTCTTATGAATTCACACATGCTTCTCCTTATTTGTTAAAGCTTTATTTTATCCTATCATTTCATTTGAAATTTGAAATTTGCAAAACAAATAAAAAAAAAAATGAAAATGCCTACATTTAACTTGAAAAAAATGGTTTGAAAAATAAAAAGCATCAGAATTTAGAATACATCAGTATAAATATCAGTTTAAAATATCTATAGGATGTTACACTTGGAAAATTCAGAATTGAAATATTTAGTTTATTTGATAAAAAAAATTTGCTTTCAATTTTTTACAATAAGCTGCCGAATCAACTTTCAAAATGATGAAAAAAGGAGTACATGTAAATTTTTTCTATCTTTTCTTTTAAAGTAAATATTTTTATTATAAAAAAGCTTTAAAACCTCTATTTCAGCATTTTTCAGCAGCTTTTTTCACTGTTTTGAATAAATAGCATCAGATAACCTCACAATTTCCAGTGTATTAATTCATGCCTTTTGGTTGAACGGCATTAATTTTCGTGAAGCGATGAGTATTAATTGTATCAAAGATATATCTACATGAAATTTGCATAGCAACCGTGTTTATTTTTTTCAAAAACTGCCTGCTTATCATGAGGCACAACAGATATTTTGGTTTTGTTTCCTTGTCTTAAAAACTTTAAAATGTGAATCATTTTGAAAATATTTTTTTTAAATGCAAAAATGTTGTTCACTACAAAAACAGAATTCATTGGAAACTTCATGCTTATGTTCTCCATTTTTTATATAGGTAGACAGCAGTATACAGTGGTTGAGTCTTGCTTAGTTTTTAAGACTTTGAAGACATGATGCAGATCTTTCAATGTCTGTGTTTGTGCCAGCAATCACTGGAAGAATTTTCAACAAAACTTATGACTTGAGAAAAGTACACCACACAAAAATGAGATAGATTTCTCATTTTTATGACAATATCTGTCAGATTTGTTCCTTTTTTTACATAAAAATGTGTTTCAACAATTCTAACTGAGCTTCTAACTCTTTATTGATGATGATATATCTTAAACATGTTCCCAAGCAACTCTTGATTGTCCCTGAGCTTGATTAATTAACAATTTTTCTGTATCTTGACCAACTTTGAATTTTTGCTGAATAAACTGTTCTTCTATGCACAAAATTATAGTTTCCACGGAATTAAAATATACTCATTTATACAATAACTTTGCTTCCAATATGTCATTGTAATCTTGCTTTCCGAAAAAATATCTCAGGTTTCATGCGTTGGCTGTAGTAATGATTCTTCTCCACTTTTTATAAAAAAAAATGTAATATCAAAAGACTCATCATTTTGCACCTTTGATTTTATTGAGACGACTGCTAAGGCTTGACTATCACATGCTGGAATGTCAAAATTCTGAAGTCGTTTTGATATTTTAGTCTTTAAACCCGATGAACGTGGTGTAATGAAAATAAATACCAAAATTTATTTGCATAAATGCATTTCACTTTACAACACAATGGTTTTACCTCTTATCTCAGGATATAACTTCTCCTGAAGGCTGCAACCCTATAAAATGGTAATTGCACGGCAGTTATTAAGAACATTTTTAAGGCTCTTTGCTCTCACTTTTTTGGCCAAATTTAGAGCATGACCATAGCATTGAGTTAAGAATAGCAATGACACTAAAGGATCTTAAAGAGATTCATATTATATTCATCAAAAGCTAAGGGCTAGTTTTTCAATATTTCTCCGCCAATTGTTTCATCTGCAATATATTAATTAGGATTTTCATTGATATTTTTACTAAATGTCACAGGGTATACTGACTACAATTATTCTAATACTTTCATTTTTGTAGTTGCCATGAACAAATTTATTTTGTTTCTTTTCCAACCATTTCGAAACACAACGATATATTTTTGACTAAACTGAATTAGTTGGTCACAATTTCTTTCCTCTGTGTTTTTACATAAAACCAACCCCATTCCTTCCTTTTTTTGAATAACTTCAAGAATGATAAGGGAAGTTTTCTGCTTTCTATTAAACCTTCTCTTCATGAAGCTGCTCTGCTCTCTAAATTAGTTTTCATTCATCAAGTTGTTTAAACTTTCCTTGTGAAATTTTGGTGATTAAGAAAATTTTCACCTGCTGTTTCCCAGTTACTAAAGCCTATTATAAACGCTGGGTCTGAGTTGGCTGGAAATGCTTTGTATTTTTTCATACCTGCATACCAAAATACTGCATCACTTTTAATTTTAATGAAACCATGGAAACTAAGAAGCATTAAACAGTTTCTTTTTCTCAAACACTGTTTTTAGAAGCACGATGTTTGGTGGCTGATTATTGGCTATAAAATGTGATTTCTCAATTGAACAACTAATAAAGTTTTCTCAGTCAGAGCTCCAATATTTGCCTTAAAATTTTCATTGATGATCTTATTACGATTCACAGGTTGATTTTTTAAAGCCAGGCCTAGGTCAGAAAATTGTAGTTCCAGGTTTGAATACTTGATCACTTTTGTTGTGATTGGTGCTTGGAAAAATTTATTCAGAGTTTTAAAATACCTACTGGTTTTTGCTAGCAATTTGTTTTTTGCTTTTCATTTCATAGAAGACAATTTCTTATTAACTAAAGTTAAAGAAACAAATTAAGAACAATGAAATAAATATACCTAACACAAAGCAGTCCATTTATAAGAAACTGATGTCTAGATATGTATTTATAAAAATGATTCAAAATAAATTATCATAACATTCATTAAAAATGTGTCTCTCAAAAAGTTCTTACAGGTTGCTATAATCTGTAGTGGTGAAAAAAATAGACAATTTGAAAACATATGCTGTATTAATTTAACTGATATTCATATGAAAAAAATTAATAGATTTTTTATTTCTACACTGTGAAAAAATTCAAGAGCAAAATCCTTTTTTCTTGGTCCAAAAAATGTGTGAGACAAAGCATATCAAAAATTGTTTCTATTCTTAAACTGATTGAAGAAAGAATTAATACTCTCCTTTACAGAAGTTATCTAAGTTATTTTATATCAAAAAGTCTGAGAAAAGGGCACTTTTCACCCTAATTGATTACAGGGGGCTGTTCCCCCCATGCCTCCTTCCTTCAAAAACTTTTATTCTGCCACACCCATTTGTACAAATGGTTCATCATGCTTAAAAAATAATTTTTCTTTTAATATTTATTGAATTTTTTGGAATTAGCTGCTAATGAGCTATGGTTTAATTCTGGTTTGGGCAAGGAAATATGCTTTTGACTATACCTGTATTCTCTCAGTTCAAAACTTTTAAATTTTTAGGTAATTTGTGATTGTTTTATATTTATAGAGATCAATATTACTGAAATAAGATAGATCCGTTTAACAGGAAGAGTCAAGACCTAATTTTAGGACTGTTGGCCCAGAAAGGGATTCTGGAAAAATTTCAGGCACTAAGCCATTTGTTGGGAAAAGGGCTTTTTGAAAGGATATTTTCATTTATAAGTATTGGTTCTAAGATTATATATATTTTGATTAACTAAAAGAAGTTATGCCATCTAGTTATGTTTTTCTTTTTCTTTTTTTTTTTTTTTTTGTACAGTGAATATTGGTCATCCGAATGTTATTTTTGATTTATTTAGAACCCTTTGGTAATGGTAGTTGGTTCACCTTGCTCAGGAAAAGTAAGTAGAATCTTCTGATTTATTTACTAAAAATAGTTTGTCTGTTTTAAATGGAATACTCCTTAAAAAGTTTGTTTGTCTGGATTTAATATTGGACCCCAGCGAAGCGGACGGAATGCTATGAATTCACCCATGTTGTTTTTTTTCCTTCAGTAAACGTTCATCAGTTTTCTAAAACTTTTTTTGTAGCATCAAAGTAAGGAAAGTGATAAGCTTTAGAAGAAAAGTTACGTAAAACTAGATGACCATTGAAGGTATTTGCTGACGCATATATGGCCATAATAAAAATTTTTCGCTTTTAGATAATGGACCAAAATACGCTTAAAATTTTCTCAAAAACGGTTCCTCAACATTTTTTCTGATTTCGCGTAAAGTTAGATAACCATGGAAATGGAAAGGAATGTTTTAACTCTATGACTATCAGTTAAATACTCATGTGCCTGAGCATTGTTGGACTATAAAAAGCATTTTTTAACCCAAATGGCTACCTGCCAGTCCCTAATTTGTTTTACAATCGGGCCCAAACTAGATGATTAGGTGATTTTAAGTTTAAAAACAGTGTTGTCAAATTTTTTTCAAAAACTTGTACTTTGGTTAGAACGCATCTTTTGACCCAACTAACCTCCTTTGAAAATCTCTGGTTTTTTAGTACTTGACTCAAATATGGCTTTTCTTGCACTGAAAAAATTTTTTTCTAGTTTAATTTAAAATAATTAATAAAAATTAAAATAAATAATTTAATTTATTTTAAAAGGGCATGTTTTAAGCTGAATTGAATTTTGTCAGAGTCCCTGTTTTTCTTTCTTTTTTTTTTATATGTCTAAATATGGTAATTTTTTTATTTTGCGATTTTTTTATTGTCAAAATAATTCGTGTGAGTCTATTAGTCATTAAGTGCTCATTTATTTATACTTTTAATGCATTAATAATTTTCTCCAATTTTCATGGAATCATTAGAATTAATTTTAATTGCACTTTTCCTATAATTTGAACTCAGTGTTTTTTCTTTAAATTTTATTTTAAAATATCTTACGGTGTTTTGTGATCTAGTTTAAAATTCTCATGAATATAGTACTTGCCTGTTTAAATCAAATTTACTTTGTTTTCAGAGTTCATTACTATTAGCTGCACTCAACGAACATGAGTTGTTGTTTAAAGGAAACATTACTGTAAACAGCTCAATTGGTTACGTTCCTCAAAAACCATGGATATTTCACAGTAGCTTGAAAGAAAATATTTTGTTTGGTGAAGCTTATAAAAAAGATAAATATGAAAAAGTCATACATTCTTGTGATTTAGAGAAGGTAACGTTGATAATATTTAAGGGAAATTCTTAACTAAAAAATTTCTTCCATAAAAGTGTGAATGAAAAAAATTATGACTTTCCTAATTTTTCTCTTGTACTAAAAATTATTTCAATGTTTGAACATTGAAATCAAATTTTTTTCTCATGATGACCCTGTAATTAATCCATGGTTATATTTAGATATTTGCTTTAATTATACATAATTTTTTATTAAGTTTATCATATTTTTATTCTAATTTTAAATGCTCTGTTAATTCTATACTGTGTTAAAACACCATTACTCCTGTGAGAATGATGTTTGGCTGGGCGGTACTGAAAGAGTTAGTGACAAGGTGATCAATTTAAAAGAGGAAAAAAATTTAATGACACAATTCATAATTGCAGCTCTAACAACACCTGAGCTTGATCTTCCTCATTACTTTGGAGATTTTGAATTCTGTTTTATTCCTAAATCTTTGTTATGCTTTGACATTGCGCTTACTATTAACAGGTGATAAGTCAGTAGTTGTGTGAGGAGTAGAAAAAGTTATGCTGCTAAAAGACAAGCCTTTTAAAAACTCTGCTCCAGATGTTTGGTGTAATAGTATTTGATAGAATGGCGATTGCAATTCGTATAAATATATCAAAGTCTTCAAACATGAAAACTTGTTTGGATTATTCAACAGAAATATGTAAATAGAATAATACGAGATGGGAGCAGTTTCTCTAAGGTTCAAGTTATTTTTGATCAGTATCAGGAAGATTCATTAAAATCTAAAACAACCATAAGAACCCAATGAGTACAAGTTTAGTCTAATATTACTGATAGCACTTACATAGAGAATGTCTCAGCTGCTAGGTTTTTATCTCATATTTTGACAAAAATGATCTCACCGTTTATCTATGCGAGAAAATCTCAACAGCTTTAACTAAAATCAGTAAACCCTATGTAGTGGTATCTAATAACAGGGCAAGTACAAATTCTTTGGTTATTCAAAACTTTCTTATTGGAAAATCCTAATGAAGTCGAACCCCTTAATTATTGAAGCCTTTATTAATTTAGGTGATGCGAAAGTCGATAAATTTGAATTAGAATCCAGAAACTGCCGCCAACATAATCAGCATCCGTTTTATTGTTTACTTTAGCCATTACATCACATATATCTAGAAAGATCTGAAAAACCTTTTCCGGATATCTTGAATCCTGAACTGTTTGGGTGGGGAAAAATGGCAGTATATTTGAACACGTAATGTCTGATCAAATTTCAGCTCCTGAGTCCTTCATCGAATTAGGTATGCATAAATGCAAGACCAGATGTAATACCCTTCGATGCACGTGCAAATGAAACAGTTTGATATGTACTGAAATGTGTATTTGTGAAGAGTGTATAAACGACATATTAGAAAAGGATGAGAAAAGAGGTAATTTAAGTGACACTGATTCACAAAAAGACACTGATATAGACGAAGGCAATTGAAAATTATTTCGAATTTATGTTTGTTTTATTTACAAGATTACTTAAGTTACTTTCTGTTTTATTTAATAGATATAATTCTGTAGAATAATAGGTGACTTGCACTGGACTAGAATTACCTCATATGAGGTAATTCAAAAAAATAAATTATTATATCATTGAATTTGCTTTTCAAGTGTGAGTTTTGTTTTGAATTGTTTAATCATATTTTAAATAATGATAATGTGTGTTGTATTCACCCCAAATAATCGTTTAATCTAACATGCTGCATTATTCATATTTTTGTTATATTTTGTTTGAGCATGTTTGAGCATGTTGTATATTTTTCAATAGCATAAATTAATTAAAACAGTTTATTTTTTTCTGGAAACCACTTATGAGATTCATGAAGTTAAAAAAACCTCATGTGCGCATTTACTGTAATGTCATTAATTTTGTTAACAATTTTAAAAATATCTGATGATGGAATAGTCTAAATTTTCTCCTAAAATATCACAAAAATAATCTGTATTGGATGGGTTTTTTATTATTTTACGGACCAAATTCTGTTTTGCAAAATACAAATTTCTCAAAGTAGGAACATGGGATTATCAAATAAATTATTTAGAAATATTGATATGGTTGTATTTATAACTTTTACATCATTAAAATTGATTTAGATAGGATATAATATAAATTAATTGATTTTTTTTTGTCAGATCTGTAGATTACATTTTCCGGTCTGTAAAGTAGACGTTCGTAAGAAAAAAAAAAAATTGTAGACATTTTTTAAAAATTCTTAATTGATAACCTTTCACAAAAAATACATTTTTTGCTTCTAATTAAAAAATCGAGCCATATTATGTTTCAGCCCGTAGTAATAATTAGATCTCTATTTTTCAGATTTTTGTCTATCTGTCACTTTTCACCAAATAGTTTATTTTTTTTCTGAAAAACTAGCATTACGGAAAGTACCATTGTTTTTTTTTTTCTTATTTTTGAATAGAATGTTTTAATTGTCTTCTGTCAAAAACAGCTTTTTTAACTTCACTAAAAAATATTAAAAGATGATTGAATTATGTTTTAATTTTAGATTTTTGAAACGTTTAAAAACAAAGATGAAACCATAGCAACTGGAGAACTTTGTAAAGAAGCTCAACATAAAATATCTTTGGCCAGGTATATTAGCATATTTTTGCACTGGGGAACACTTTTAGATAAAAATTTTAAACATTACGTCAATCTAAAACCATGAGTATATTTAGAACAGTTAAACTTTCATTTTTCTTCTTTGTAATATGATGTAGTTTAGTCCGAATATAAGCAATTGCAGCAATCAGTGATTTTAAAATGTCATGATAGGACATTAATATGATAACCTTCAAGTTCTTCGGAATGAATTTTAAATCTGACACCTGTTTATCTTTTCCATGTTTTATATAAATGAAAATGGCGCTCTTTGTGTTGTTATCACCCTAGCAAATCATTTTTTAATAAAATCTTAAAAGTAATTTTCAAAGTTTTAAGATCAAGACAGTCCTATAAATCTTTTTAAGAGATTTACTTGGCTTTGAAATAACAAAAAAGAACATTTAAAAGAGAGAACAGATATCAGTCTCTGAATGCTCTTAAAACTTCTTAAAGGGTTTTTCACCAGATTTCATGGTTATTTATTTTTAGAGGATTACCATTTTTTTTATTTCATTTGGAATATATGTGCGCTTTTTCAAAGTTTTTCTTATATTTTCGTAGTTTAAAGCTGATTAAGGTCGCCAAAAGTTTGATATTCACTTTTTTGGTTTTCAGACTTTTGATTCTTGATTAAGGTGGTTGTTTTATGATTTCAGTATAATAAGCACTTTGTTTTGTTTACAGGGCAGTTTATCAGGACGCTGATGTTTATGTCATCGATGAGCCATTTAATGGAATAGATTCAAAAACATCAAGTCATATTCTTAAAAAGTAAGAATATTTTGTCTTTATACTTCAAGCACAAAAATCAAAATAAGTAAAGGCATTGCAAGCACACTGAAGCCTTCACCATAAAAAATTTATGATTCACAAGTGCTTGTATTGAAAATTTGAATGATTTTGAGATAAGAATATAATTTATACAATTAATATTAATATTAATATTATTTATAATATAATTTATTCAGATGCTTTAATTTAAATTGTATTACGTTCAAGTGTAGAAGTATTGGTCTCTAAATTATGTAGAAAATGTTTATAATGAAGTTTGTCATCTGAAAGAATTTCAGTACTTTGTTTAATTAATAATGGAAAGATTTCTTTGCTTTGAAACTTTAGTTTGTACTTTATGTATATAAATTTTTCACATCTGTTTAATTTTGAGAGTTTTAATTTTTGCAGTAGCTGATTTAGATAAAATTTTGAGAACTTGATATAGCTTGTCATGATCTCAAAAGTTTTGTTGGATAATGTTTGGTTTTGTATGCAGTTTCTTTTTATTTTAAATCTAAATTTTTAATTTCATGTTGCAAATGAATAGTTTATATGATATTTTAATATATAATAGTGTCCAAAAATGATTGTTATTCAGCCTTTAAATAAGAAAAAGTGAAAAAATGCTCAGATTTTCAAGAAAAGATTAAAAACAAAACAATTCTAAAAGATAAAATAAAATCACAACTCATACTTTACTTTCAGAAAAAAATTAATTCCAAATACCAGCAAAATTTCAAAAAAAAAAAAAAATTTCGAGAAAAGATTATGATTATACTTTATAAAATTTATTAAGGCCTTAAACCTTAAAATTAATGTAACCCAAAAAATAATCCAATATATGGTTTATAAAAAATAATCCAATGTTGTATATGGTTTATAAAAAATTTAAGTAGGATTAAAATTTATATCATTCATTTTTTTTTTTTTTTCTTTTTGTTAATAAACCTTTTTTTTTTTTCTCTTATTCTGACTGAAATTTTTTTAATTAGCTTAATTAACTTGCAGTGGCAAATACACATAGTACTAGCCAAATTGATTTTTTGGAGATATATAGTTATATACTATATTCTTCTTGGGCTGAAATTATCAAGTGCCATTAAAATTAGCATAACCAAGTAAAGCTGATGTTTTCAGATTTTTTTTGTTTTTTACTTTGAGTTTTTAAATAGTGGTTTCTGGAAAACTTTTCAAAAACGAACAGGTATTTTTTCAATCCTTTATGTTTTTTGCCCATTTAATTGATATATATAATATATATTTTAAAAATAATTTCACATTTAGCTACAAAAATGCTTTGACATTGTGGTATTCCATATTATGTAATTTATTTAGCGAAAAAATTTATCTGGCTTTCTAAAACTGGTTCATTTGCTGAAACTTGTTTAAACCTTTCAGGGCGACTGCGCTGCAGGGGGTCCATAAAATCTGTTTTCAAATGACGAGTGCACCATGTGAAACTTTTTTTGTGAAAAATATTTTAATGGAGGTTGATGTATCTAGCTTCTCACACTTTTCCATTGCTGTGTCAAACTTTGTTGTGCAAAGAATTTTGTTGAAAATAAATGCATAAAATTTGCTTTGAGCGATTAGTACAAATTTTGATAAGCAAGATATAAAAATTTTTTCTACACAGTTTTTTTTTTTTTTTTTTTTTTTTTTTTTTTGTAGCAGTTTTCGGTAATAATATAATAATGTATTATTTTATTAAATATATTCTATATTTATAATATATTACACATAATATACTATATATATTATTTTCTCATTTTTACACTTAACTGTTTCTATTCAAGCATGGCTGCTTTTTACATTAAAAGCTAACCTGGTCAGATTTTGAATTAAAAAGAATCACCTAGCTATAACTAACATTATCTTAGGTCTTCATATAAATATTCACATAAGTATATTGTCTATTTTGATAATGATAATTATTTTTTCAGATGATCAACCTCAATTTTTATCTTGTAAATAAAACTTTAATTGTGATTTTAATGGGATAAGCTGCGTTGGAATATTGAACTAAACATTCAGTAGAAATTTCCTTGATGGTCTACTACGTCACTAATAAACACTTGATTTCGAGCCTACTCTATCCATATATAAACCTTAAAAATTTTTAATTGTAACTAGCCTGATAATAGGAGCAGCATGACTCCTGAAACGTTGCTAAATAAATTTTATAACTCATGACATGCGTTTTATCTCTTAATTTTTCAGTAGAAAGTTTAAAACTTTCTAGCAAAACAACAAAATTTGATCACAATAAAAAAAAATAACCTTAGTTAAATAAGCAAAGCTCTAATTTAACCAGAGTGCAACTTTTTAAGATTACTTTTTCTCTTGTAAGTTAGAGAAAAGATTGAAAAGTGGACCAGCTTACACGAAAATGAAAATGCTAAAAAAAACTACAAATATATCTTAAATATAATATAGGTCATATCTAAAACAAACATAAATGGTGTTTTATTATAATTTTTTTCATTTCAGTTGTATATGTGGTCTTTTAAAAGATAAGGTTGTTATCATGGCTACAAGTGAAGTTCAGTATGTTAACCAGGCTTCAGAGATTATCTTTTTACAGCAGGTGTGAATAATAACATATTTTTATATTTGCTTTATAGCATTTGAGGTATATCAGCAAACGAAATATGGCACTTTTATCTAATACTTTAGGTTTTTAAATTAGATTTCAGCAAAAATTCTTTGAATAGATCTTAGCACTTGGAAATAATTATGAAAATCTAAATCAGAAAATTCTGAAAATTTGTTTTTGGAAAAAAGGGTATTCTCCATTCAGATATGCCAGATGATTTTCGAATCGCTTACTAAAAATTTTTGGTTTTAAAAAACAAAACAAAAGATATTTATCAATAAATAATAAAATATGCATCATTTGGATCCCTAAAAATTTCATATAAATATCACAAAGTTTAAAGTGAATAATAAAACAATAAGTAAAAAGCTGAGCTGTGTATACATATATAGAAAAAGAAAATGTATTTATTAAATAAACCCAGTTAATACTATGCCATACCTATTGTCAAGTTTTTTCATCTATAGAACAACCATCCTGTTATTGGAGACTTGGCCTACCTCTCTTCACAGGATATTGATCTCACCTTGCTTATGAATGCAAATATTTTTGAGAAACAGTAGGACCAAGATTCTGCAATTGGAACCGAAGAAAATAAAGATGATATTAGAGAATTACCTGGCATTTCTCTCAACTTTGAAAAGCCAACGTACATGAAGAATGCAACCAATCTATGTGGGTTTTCAATCCAGCCATTAAATGTAAGTAATTATTTCTCACCATGATATGCTGATGGATACCAGCAATGATATGAAAATAACATTTTTCTTGGGGTAAAGTTATACATTCTATCATTTAATGTAAAATTATAAAATATTGCTATAATATATTATTATTATAATAGTATTAATATTATTATTATTATTTTCAGTTATTCTTGGTTATTTGTGATTATTTGCCAAGTAGTTTGATTATGATCCTCAGATATTTATTTTTTTTTTATATATATAATTAGAAACCTGTTTTGTTTGACGTTACAAAAAAAACCATTTTTGATATTATTTAAACCTGGATAGATGAATATTTCTTTTTTTGATTTAAATAAATAAGTTTTAAGTAAAAACTTTAAAATATTTAAAATCTGTTCATCATGAAATACTACTGCTCTTCCAAAATATGATTCTTTGTATAATATCAAGTATTACTCTAAAAAAATCTTTCTTAGCATGTTAGCTGTTCCAAGAGTGCTGTAAAATATCATATTTACCATTTAATTTTTTAAAGCTTTTTGAAGTACTACCTGTAATACATCAATATTTTTTGGGATTTTTTTATAAGTCGCTTTCTGCAAAAATTGAAGCCGCTACTAGGTAAGAAGCTAAAGAAGAGTTAAAACTCCAAATTTACTGCACCAAAGTACTACTCATACGCTGAGTGTATTGAGTGTAAATCTATTTTCTCTCCAATTTTTGGTTTTCATTACCCATTGCCTTCAGGTTATTCTACACAGCAATATATATCAAATTTTCTTTACCTGTTAGATATTTTTAGCGACATTATGTAATAGTATATACTCAAGAAAAAAAAATATTTCAAAAAAACTATTAATATTAGCTTTAAATATTTTGGCATGCACTTTGATTTTAATATGCTTAACAAAAATCACAAAACAGATCTAACCAGTGACTTAAAATCCTGTTTAAACTTTGCTGACAAAATACCTTTTTATCTTACTGATAT
>JAUZNK010072573.1:0-13899 GCA_035046665.1 Euphysa ruthae | reverse complement strand
AATCATTAAATATACTCCAAAAAATATTTTCTTAAAAAATATTTAAAAATTCACATTAGAAGACACTTAATGTGTGATGATTTTTAAAGCATGGTGCATGGTGCATGGTGAGACACAGAGTCCGACATCACATTCTGTGCACATAAACCGTGACTCTCGTCGTTTTCCATGGTGGACACAGACAGCACATCTTCTTGAAGGATTTTTTGAATCAGTTTCTGGTACATAGCTCAGTTTCTGGTACATTACTATATATGGACGTAATATTACGTCAGGGACTGTTAAAGGGTTAACCAACGAAACCAAAAAGCTTTTTAACAAAATATAACTATTGGAATTGGCATAACAGTCTGTGGATTCAATGAAACTGTCTGGAGCAAGCACATAATTCAATGCAAACCTAATTATATCGATTACTGCATCCCTTAGAGCAGCTACATTTTATCAGCAAGCTTTAGAAGCTTTAGGTATAGTCATCCAAATAAGTTTAAGTAGGCCATCATTTGTATTCCATCCCCAGTTATTGAAGTCAGGAAGAATTTGGTTTTACACAAGTGATTGTCCCAAATTATGCTAAAGTAGAAAAATTTAATCATTATGAACGATTATCATTTAGTTTTTTTTGTATAAATTTAAACCGTTAAACTATTTTGAGGAAATATTTCATCAGTACACCAGGAAAGTGAGGAAGGGTAGATTTTTAATTATTACCTTCCTTGTAATATTGCTTGTTTTGTATGTTGTAGGAGTGCATCTTGTGATGGTGGTAGATTTTCACTTTCTCTTGCTTTCTTTGTAAATTACATTCATAGACATTCATTTACATCTTCAAGTGAACTTTGCTTATCATATAAAAGAATAACATAACGTTGCACTTGTCTATGTTTGTTTTCCCCGCTTTTAGCAACATTGGTAGAGGATAAGCTAAAGAAGAATGCAAGCTGCACTTCACCTCTTACAAAGCAATGAAAACTCTCTTAGTAACAAAGTTTGGAGTTTTAACTCCTCATTAGCTTCCTGATTAGTAGTAGCTTCAAGCCTTGCAGGAAGCAACTTATTACAATATTTATTTTTAGTTAATTTTTCTAATTATTATTATACATAAGGTCTAGGTATTCAAGAGTTTTATGTTGACAGTTTTCTCATATATTTGCACCATGCTAGTCATGTTTGCAAATTTGTTCACCAGCTGAAAAATTGGAGATGATTTAATAATTTAATCTGTGTCATGCTGGTGTCTGACCACACGCATCACAATTGCCAATTTTGTTTAGTAAATAAATACTTTATTTTAATGGTAATACTAGATTACTGATTAGGCTGTATTTCTTTCTATAATTTAATTTTTATAGAGGAAAGGTTTATTATACTGGTAATAAAACAAATTGTTGTGATCTATGAAGTGAGAAAAATCTAAATTGGCTCCATAATATATCTCAGTTTAAATGTGCAATTGGTTTGGAATTTTGCGATAGTTGAGCGTAGGTAAATTATGCTAAACAGAAGTGGCTATTTGGGAGACAATGTAATGGTGTAGATATTTATTTTATTATATACTAGCAGATCTTGGGCCCGCTGGGCCCGATCTACTAGGTTTGCCTACAGCATACATTGGACCTTCTGCCCTTATTGTCAGTCACCTTTATGGATTTTAAATGAAAAAAATCTCAACATTTTCAATTTTTTTTTTTCCCTATGATTCCCTGGGCTGTTCCAATCCTCTTCAGAAAGTTTCAGACCCGTAGCCCTCCCCCAGTACAGAGGAGTACAATGGAACATACATACATGTTCACAGACATTTAGTTTCATATATATAGAGTTATATAATTTTTATTGGCTTGACCACAGCCTATAGTAACTGTCAACTTCTAATGGCTTTTTTAACCAAAAAGCTTTGTTATACCTACATTTGCTTGTAGCAGGGATGAGCCCTCGATTTAAATTATGAATTCTGAACATAAGCCTGGAATTAAAACTGCAAAACTTCAGGCACGACATCAATACCATAATTCAGATATCAGCTTTTAAAAATTTTTTTTGGAGTAAGAATGTGTTTCTTTTTAAGATATGAGGTTTTAGACCAAATGCTCACCAGAATAAGAGAAAATAGACCAAATGCTCACCAAAATAGGCGTTTTAGATCAAATATTCACTAAAATAAAAGATTTTAGACAATGAAATAGGAATTTTTAGACCGAATACTCACCAAAATAAGAGATTTAGACCCAATACTCACCAGAATAGGAGAAAATAGACCAAACACTTGCCAAAATAGGTATTTTAGATCAAATATTCACTAAAATAGAAAATTTTAGACAATGAAATAGGAGTTTTTACATCAAAATATCTACTATATAATTGTGAAAAAGCATTTTTATTTCGATTTGTCTCAATCTTAATAATTAATAAGTTTTTTTGATAATAATGATTTAATTCGCAAATCACAAATAAAAAATAAAAATTGTCAGCCTTCCGATACAAAACATCACGTACAGTATAACATTACTAATACATGATTTATTAGATTCCACTGCATCTGCATGACTCATTTCCCTAGAAATTACTTCACATACTAAACAATAACTCCCTGGTCACAACCAGGGCTTAAAGGTTAAATGTAAAACAAAGTGCTTTTTAGTAATGTGATTACACTATATTTAGAAATTATGAGAACAGTTAAAGCTACTTTTAAAATTAGTTTTCAATAATACAAACGATGCTCAATATCTATAAGACATGACACTAATGGAGTCATTGCTTTAAAAGTTCAAAAAGTTTAACGAAATTTACCTTTCAAAAGCTCTTACAATTTCTTTGTTTTTGATCCAGCACTTCCAGGTTGAAAGAGGATACAGTATCACACCCAGTAAAGGTGAACTATACAGTAACAGCTTTAGATTTAACTCCAATACTTGACACATACTCATGTATTGGAAGCCATTGCTTATACTTTCCACCATCAAATTCAATCCATACCAAATACATTCAATTCATCCATTTGTGAGGATTCAAACATGGTGATCGAAATAGCAACGGCATTACTGTCCACCGTTTTATGCAATGTCTATTAGCAGCAGCGTGTTTTGCATGAAGAAGAATCCTAGTGTCTGCTTCTTTGTGTTTGCATGGTGAAAGATTTTGCATGTCCAACACATTTGCTATTGAAGCATCTTCATTGGTAGTAATGACAAGTTTGTCATGTGATACCGTATTTATGATTTTCTTGGATAGCAACCTCAATAATGCTGTCTTATTGCCATCAACTTTTAAAAATTGTTGCCAGTTTTTCCAAATGGGTGTTGATTCCTGTATGCTAATTTTGATTCCTTCGCCTCTTTTCTCCTGTTTCTACCATTTTAAACTTTGTTTGAAATACCAATCAAAAGTAATCTCAATACTCTTGATGTTTTCTTGGCTCAATTCTGTTTTCAATGCCTTTCTAGTAGGTTTGTCTTCACAAGATTGTCCAAAGTTTTCAAAATTTTGTGGCTTAATCATTTGAACAAGGACATCTATGATAATAGCAGCTCCTTCCAGAGCTGACATGGCTGTTTCTCCATGCTCTTCAAAGAATTTCAAGACGTCCGAATTCAGATACTGGTGATTTTCATGTCTAAAGAATTCGTCAAAATCCCCTTCAAACATTCTTCGCTCTTCTTTAAGCAATGTTACTTTTAGCTTCCCTTTATTTGTTGACAGTGTTTTTGGTTCTTTAAATAACTTCAATTTGTTCTTTGTAATTACTTTATAAATTGACTCTTGGTTTGTGACAAGTCTCTCGTGTACATATTTTTTATATGCTTTTACGCTGATTTCTTGTGCAGTTATAACTGACTCAATTGCTTCACTAACTTTTACTACTCTTGTTACAATGTTTATCAGCCTTTCATTTTCTGTGTCTAAAAATGGGTTTCCTACTTCATGAAATGATTCTTTGAATGCATTACATCATTTCTAAACTGCTGAATAGGCGTCCTTGTGATGAAAAAACTCTTTATATTTGGAACCATCATCCTCATTGAAATCTGAAAATATTTTTGCTACAAATGGGCCTGCTTTCCATTTCATCCATCTCATTAGTGTGGCAGGATTTTCTAAGATATCAATTACGTCTAAATCGATCTTAACAAGCTTATTGTTTTGCTTATTGTCTTGATCTTCCCCCATTGAAGAAAATGGTTGGCTCTGATTTCTGAATAACGAAGTGTCCTTTACAAAACTTTTCATAAGTCTGTAGATGTTTTAAAGGCAACATCTTTAAGTAATTAATGAAAATTGGCATCCAGCATGAATTTTTATCAAAGGAGAGTATCCACGGTACGATTTGCTCTAATGTATTAAAAAACATTTGAAAATTAACATTAAAACTAGGGCTTGCAAGTTCATTGTGATTAGCCAGTAATTAAATTGCCCTGATTTAGATTTTTTCATTTTCGCCTATTCTATGGTATTATCTCAACCACTTTGTTGAAATGCTTCTTCTTGTAAAATGTATGCTGCTGTTAAGGTCACCTGATGAACATATCAAGTTTTTTTTCACTTTAAGCCTGGACAATATTGATTCAGCTCGGCCTGAAGTTGTAATTTCACTTTTTACTAACAAGTGTACCGAACCACTGTCTTCCAACCAATCCAACTAAAGCCAACGCAACCATTTGTTTATGTAGTGGTCGCATCATGTTGAGCATTATACCCGGATAGCTCAATTGGTAAGACCTCTGACTCCTAACAGTAAGGTTCCGGGTTCAAATCTGGGTATCGTCCCACTCAGCTTATTAGTAGCATTCGATTAGATTCGGTGCATTAAGCTTATGGTTTTCTGGCTGAGCGGTTATTTACCATAAGCTCAAATGGGAGCTCTGAATAAGCCAGAACTGTGGGCGACCACCTCTTAATAAAGTTGACTTTTGATGATCTCCCCAATTATGGGAAATAAATTTTAAAAAAGAGTATTTATCCTCTTGATACTCTTGATCCAGATTATCAATAGCAGCAGTATTAAACAAGTACTGTTATACAATGTTGGTGGACAAAAACACCTAGATCATCATAATACTTGCACAGTTGTTTTGTCATTGCCAATTGCATGGATGCCACACATTTGTGAGTTACACTTACACCATTCTTAGCTAGACCA
Organism: Euphysa ruthae; assembly: GCA_035046665.1. Classification (NCBI taxonomy): domain Eukaryota; kingdom Metazoa; phylum Cnidaria; class Hydrozoa; order Anthoathecata; family Corymorphidae; genus Euphysa; species Euphysa ruthae. The sequence continues at coordinate 8,762 of JAUZNK010072573.1, read as the reverse complement.
TTGATCAAACTTTTATTCCTTGTCCTTGAATGAATATTTAAGCTAACAAATAATGGGAACTGGGGAATATATCAAATGTCTCTCTGTTTCCTTGAGTTATTTTATTTGTTTTGCAAGTATCTTTTTTGGTAGTTGCAATATCATTTTATTGACTTCGTGAATCCTTACTGCTTACTTTATTATCGTACATAATCATATGCACAAATGTTTGGAGAGTATTTTAAACTATTTCAGTTTCCATGCCAGTATGTTGTTATCAATCTTTTTTGTGGCTATTGGTCTGTTTGCGTAAAATTGCTGCCCCTCTAGCTAGATACATTCCTTCATCTTGGTTCTTAAGATAACATCAGTCAAAAACAGCACCAAGGTATCTAACCTTTTCCTTTTTTGAATTTTCCTAATTCTGGTCTGAGGGAAAGAAATTTTGTTTTTAATCTTGTTTTGTTAACATTAAATAAATTTGGTGATAAGTTTCTAGCTGCTTACAAAATAAATCATGCAACTTGACAGGCTAAAAACAGGCATAACTTTTTCATTTTCATAATTTTGAAAGATAAAGTCAGCAATTTCATCCAATACAATGACATACATAATTTCACACTCATTCCCAGTGTTATTAGTAGCATTGTTTATAAATTTCCAAACCTTGTTTTATACCTGTGTCAGGCAGCATTTGTGATTATATGCTTCAGTTGCAAAAAGATCCCCTTCACAGGGTTTTGCAAGCAGTTGGTCATTGGCAAGAACTTGTGCACGTTGCCTCACTCAATCTAGTTCTGATGTCATTAATTGGCTAAGACTGGAGTCTTGACCATCAGTCTCACATAAAATGCACTTCTTGTGAAAACTGCTTGCTTGAAATGTTTATCTCATACTAATCTTGGATTTCTCATCGTAAAACTTTCAATTTTTAGGTAGTTCTTTCAAAATGGTAATTATCATACTTATTTTTGCATCTTTTGTGATAAACAGCTTTGTTTGCCATCAGGCTCTCATGCAAATCTCTGCATCCTAAAAGTAACTGCAGCTCTTGAGGTAATAAATCGATTTTTTTGAACCTCATAAGACTTTCCTTAATCATTTTGTGATTTATTAGTAGGACATTCAAGTAAGACAACTTTAGATATATCAGTTTAGTATGGGTTTGACTGGAATTTTCCGAATTGCAGTTTTGATGATGCCACATGATGTCAAATTTTTGTTGTCATCAGCATGTTCATGTTGTCATGGGCTATCATTGTTCAAAGTTTGAAGTCTTTAGCATTAGTTGTTCAAAAGTTAAGGGTGAAGGACTGAAAAAAGAGGGATTTGGACCTGGATTTTTAAAACATCATGAAATTTCAAAAGTAAAAGTTACATATGGGGTCCCAGTTTTTATTGATTTAGAACATCCTGGTATACAATCATGTCAAATTTGAAGCCCCTAACTATGAGCTGACTTATTACCATATGTCTTACCATATCTTTGTCTAAAATAATATAACAAATAGAACCAATTTAATATTTAACAAGGCAAATTGAAAATACCTTTAAAGTATTTTTATTATTTATTCTGTGAGAAATACTAATTATTAGTTATCGCTATAATAGGGGTCAAATGATCAAACTTTGTTTTTGTTTTTAATATTTGCAATAAAAATTTTCTATAATTTCATGCTTTATTGTGACCCTGGATTATTTTATAATAATTATCATTGGCTAAACAGCACTGATCAAGTACAGGCCAAAATATAAAAGGATGGGTTTTGGTCAAAAATAGTGTTATTTAGGTTGTTTTTTTTAAGTCACAGAAATAATAATTACTTTTTCTTTTTGGATATTTTATTTCCTGAATTGGTTGGATTTACTCTAAAAATCCTTGCATCAAAATAATTATATATATATATAATATATTTATCCTAAAACTATATGAATTTGTAAAATATGTAAATAAATAATTTAGAATTAACTTAGATAAATTATTAAGAAAATTTAATATTTTTCCATTTTTTTTTGTAAAAATTCTCCTTACCAGACACTAAACTGGTATATACTCTATAGATCAATGTACTAGATTAAAACTCTTTATCTTGCTCACAATAGAAAGATATCTAGTGTGTAAATGCACTATTGAAGTTAATTTTATTTTCAGTTATAAATTCCGTCCTGCAAACAACAATCCTTATTTGCATGTACCACAGGAGGATGAAGAAGATGTAGAAATGGATAATATGTAAGTTAACCTTTGTCTGTGTTATTTTATGCTGTCTGTCTCATTAAAAGATATGCAACTACTGATATAGGCAGAAATCATAACACTTATTCTTATCTTAATGGGCATGTGTTTACTTGTAAACTACAAAAAATTGTTTAAAACTGGTTTCAAACGAAAAACTCTGGGCTTTTAATGTGACAAGTTTCTTTTTAAAAGTTTTGTGTTTGAGAACCATAGAGGGTTTCTTTTGACCCATATTGGTTATTGTTGATATTCCTCCTTCACGATTTAAGTTTTTAATCTGCTGGAATTTGACATTATATTAAAAGATTTTATATCTGACCTTGCTAGTATTTGAGCTAAAATTTTATGAACTTTTAATCAACTTTTTCTGAGATTTTATGTCAACATTTTTCAAAGATTGTGGTGTGATTTTGTCCGATGTTAGATAATTTTATACTTTTTAAGCAGGAAGCAGGATCTCTAAACAATAGATAGATTTTTTGTAATCTGTGGTTTTTTTATTTTTGAATATTTATTCTGGATTAGATTTCTTAGCCAAAAAAGAGTAATCAATAATTAAATGCAGTATGAAATAACAAGGGGTTACTTACTCTAAATGAAATTTATTCAAACCAGAGGCTTTTATTTACATAAACTGTTTTCTGATTTAAGCCTGTTGAAAAATTACTCATGGTTTATCCTTATGATTCTCTCTACTTTTGTTTCATGCATCAAAGTCGTGGGTGTTTCAAAGTGTTTATTCCAAAATTGGCCTGACAAACAATTAATATAACTAAACATAAAATTTTATCAATTTTTATATTTATAGATCTGTCCATTCTTCGTTTGGTGAACGTTTAACAAGAGTTAAAAAGATTGGCCATGCTACGACCTGAGATAATTATGGGCTATTTTTATCTCCATGATTATGATTGAATTGCTTTTTGTGCAGGTTAAAATTCATTCATTACAAAATAATTTGGTGTACTGCTCTTTCCTTACCTACATGACGGTTAAAATAAAGAAGTTGCTTGTTCAAAAAGTTATATTCACATCTTTGATTAAATGGACCAATTTTTAATTATTTGTAACTATATGCACGCTGTATTATTGCGTGCATATTTTTTGCTTCTATAGTAAGACTGATTGTTAATATTTAAGCCAAATAATACATTTAAATTTTTGAAATTTTTTATATAAATATTTATATAAATATATAAATATTTATATAATTTTTACATAAATATTTTTTAAGTTTAGCTGAAAGAACTGCAACCAATTTTATATATTTGGTTCAGAAATTCCAGAAATTATATCAATTGGTTTTTATCTTGTTGAAAAACCTTTTCTTTATTTTCTTCATTCTTAAGTTGTTATAAATTTAGTATTTTCAAAATTTAATTTGATTGCACAAAAGAACTTTTTAATTATTGTTTGTTTTTCAATAAGCAGTGATCTTTCGTAGTTTATATTTATTGGAAATGCTTTTTCTAAAGTTTGTTTTAGCTCAGAAATAATTTCATCAAGCATGGAATTGTGTTCTAATTTTGGAAGTTTTCTGAGAAAAGTGAGCTAAAAATGTTGGGACCCAGTAACATTACAATAAAGCAACAGTAAAATAGACTTTGGTAAAAATGGAAAAATTCTTTTGACCAGATTTATCTTTTTACTTCAGCTGTTTTTTTTTTTTTTTTGTTTTTTTTTATAGAAGCTTTTTAAATAACAAGGTGGATATTCTCATTTCAGCATTTCATGTTATTTTATACTTAATTGTTGGTTCTATTTATAAAAAAATTAATAAATTAATTTTAATTGTATTCATTTCTTTTATAATGCGTGTTAACTGACGTTAACATGATAGATTATTATGTCTTTAAAATCTTTTAAAGCATAAGTTAATATATTTTTTTAATTTTTAATGTATACTTATACACTCTGCTCATGCATACTACACATGCATACTACACATATGTACTACATATGCATACTATTCATAGGTACAACATATATGTACTACTCATAGTAAAAAAATTAGAAGTAAAAAGTTAAAGCAACTGCATCTTACTGACATCAGAGTTCAAAGAATGGCATAAGTTCTTTTGTCATAGTGTTACTAGGATATATGATATTTGGCTAGATTTGTTAGATGATGTTGTAGTTGCTCCCAGGAATTTTGATATTGATCCCAGGACTGTCGTGGATACAGAATTGAGCAGAGCATTTAAATACTCTAAAACTTTTAGACATTATTTCTAAGATTGTGGTTTGATTGAGGATCTCCATTTTTGTATACATTTGTTTTTTAGAAGCTGGTTTTCCACTAATTTTGTAAAACTGATTTGAATTTTTTGTCAATTTCTTGAAATTAAGGCTTGGAATTTTAAAAATGTTACTAATTGATAAAAAATTTTGTAATTTAAATTTTTGATCAAAGTGAGAGCTCTTAATTTAAATTACTTGTGGTGTTCTAAGTAAATATATTGTGATATGGGTCCAGTGCTCAAACTATACAAAGCTAGTGAGCTTGTATTATGCTAACAAACACAATATTATCAGACCTGCATAGTACCAAACAAAAAGGTAAGGGGGTAATTTACAGATACATGTTTTCCTGCTTGTCACTGTAGCTTGGATGTTTTTCTACAGTCAAAATTACTTATAAGCCTATATATTTGCTGAGACAAATTTTTTTTTTGGTTTTTATTACATATGCTTTAACTTCTATGTATTTATATCCTCTGGTTTTTTTTTACCTAAGTTACCTGGAGAACAAAATAACAATTTGCTATTTTAAGTCTCTGTTGATGTGCTGTAAACCATTTTCATTCTTGGTTTTTTAAAATTAATATGCTAAAAAATGCTGCACTTTGAATGTGAGGAAATTTATACCTGTTCCAAAAGTAGGATGGTTTAGGGTTAAGCAAATTATGTTATTAAAAATGGTTCTGAAGATTAGGTAGTGGAAGATTGAGAAATAAGTTGTTGTTTTTATTTTAGCAGTATTTCAAATGTCATCAATATCTGAAAGCTATACTAATTCATTTCATAAACTTTTATTAACTGATAAAAAATTGCTGTTTGATGATGAAATTGTGGGGAACGTTTCAGAATATGTGGCACGCCCTATTGGATCATCTGAATTTTTTCAACCAGGGAACTTGGTATTCAATGCATGTTTCCAAAGTGGAAATTTGGGACGTGTTGATTATATATCACCATTTGAGTATGATCTTTTTGTACGACCTGATACATGCAATCCGCGTTACAGGATGTGGTTTAATTTTACGGTCAAAAATGTAACTGCTGGACAAAGAGTGATATTTAATATAGTTAATTTCAGTAAAACAAAAAGTTTGTATCGAGAAGGTATGTCCCCTTTTGTAAAGTCTTTAAGTCGGCCAGATTGGCAGCGAATACCTTCGAAAAATGTATTTTACTACAGATGCCCAGATCATGGTAAAAACTATGTAATGTCATTTGCATTTGCATTTGATGAATCTAAAGACGTGTATCAGTTTGCATACTGTGTTCCCTACACATATAACCAATTGCAATCATATTTATCTGATATTGAAAAATTAAATTATGATTTCTTTATACGTGAACAATTATGCAGTTCAATACAGCAACGTAGAATTGATTTACTCACAATAACTTCTCCTAGAAATTTAGAAGAAAGTAAAAAACAAAAGGTTGTTTTCATTACTGCTCGTGTTCATCCTGGAGAATCACCTGCATCTTATGTATGTCAAGGTATTATTGACTTTTTGATTTCAAATAATTCAGCGGCCCAGGAATTAAGAGAACACCTTGTTTTCATGATTGTTCCCATGTTGAACCCTGATGGAGTGGTGCTTGGAAACTACCGTTGTTCATTAATGGGATTTGATTTAAATCGATTTTGGATTGATCCATCTGCCTGGGCCCACCCTTCAATACTTGCATCAAAACAAATATTACAGGATCTTAACGAAAATCAATCCATGTCACTTGAATTTTATATTGATCTTCACGCACATTCAACAGCTATGAATAGTTTTATGTATGGCAATGTTTATGATGATGAGTATAGATTCGAACAGCATTCTATATTTCCAAGATTGCTTGGTTCTAACGCTGAAGATTTCTCATTTAATGGAACTTCATTTAATCAGGATACATTAAAGGCAGGCACAGGTCGTCGAGCATTAGGGTCTTGCTTGTCGCACAATACTAACTGTTATACCCTTGAGGTTTCATTTTACGGCTATTTTTACAATTCTAATTTTTTCCCTTACTCAGATGATGTATATTTAAGATTGGGAAGCAATGTGGCAAAAACATTTTTAGATTTTTACAACTTAAATCACGTGGTTGTACATCGATTTAATACATTTGTCGAAGATAAAAATAGAAAATCACAACATAGATACCAACACAAAAAAAAGCAGCTACAATCAACTCCATCTGCATTACATAAACGAGATAATTTCAACTCTCCAAGAAAGCTAAGTTTATTAGGAGACTCACATGATAAGAGCAACACAAGTTTACAGTTAAAGTTTAAAAATAGAAATAGTTTTTCCTGAGTAGAAAAATCACTTTTTTGATTAAATTAAAAATGGCTTAATAATAAAAAAAAATAGTTACATGATTTTTAATATTTATTGATTTATTCAAATTTAGTATAAAAATATCAGTTTTTGATTTGTGAAAATTGTGGATTGTGAATTTTGTGTTATATTTAAAATTTTAGGTTATTTTCAACAAGAAGAGTTTTTTTCTATGATTTAAAATAAGTTTTATTGTTTGAAATTAAAATTTTTACCTTATTCATTTTTCATTAAACATCAAATGTTTTAAAGAGAACTGCATATTATAGTGATGTGGTGTTTTTCTTTTTCTTATTGTGTGTATTTTTTTATTATTAATGACTATTCCAATTTAATCTCAGTCCAGGAAAATAACATTTTTTCTTTAAACAATACTTCCACTTTGAGTTTAAAAAAAATTTGGTTTTATATAGGCAAAAAGTTTTTTTTGTCCAGGAGGCTGATCTTAAACAGAGATTTACTTTATATGGGATACCCCAAAACACTATTCATATCTGAACAAATAAATCCATGAAAATTCTTCAACGTATAGCTTAGTCTCAACAAAAATTTTTAAGAATTCTAAAAAATTTCCTATTTTAAAATCTTTGATTTTTTTATATATATATATTTTTTTTTTTTTTTTTTTTTTTTGCACTTATTTTCAATATTGCCATTTCTGCATTATTTAATTTTTACAATAATTTTTGTGGTTTGGTTTTGAAATAAAAACACTGGTGGGATATAGAACACTGATGGGATATAGAACACTCGTGAGATGTAGAACACTCGTGAGATAATATAATTTGATAAAAACTGACAAAGTATAGTGATTTGTTACGTCAGTTGTTAAGAAAATTTTTATTGTCCATTAACCCTTAGATCTGGAATGATGCTGTTAAGAATTCTTTAGCCCTATCCATTGATGCAATCACAACTGCGCTTACAAAATAAATGTGAGATTTTAGTGTCAAAAGTTAATAATACTAAAAAATATTAAATTCATTTTAAAAATTAGTTTTAATAGTTATAATAGAGTTAAAAAATGATTTAGTGATACAAAATTTATTTGGAAAAAAGAAAATGTTATTTTGAATAAGGTCATGCACATTTTCATCAATTTTACATAAAAAAGAATATTCTGAGGAATTCCTTTGTATTACCTGTTATTTAAGATAGATAGATAGATAGATTTGCACGTTTTGCTCCATAAAACTTGTTCAAAGATTCAGCAACACTTTTTTGCTCTGTGAATTTCCTTTGTGGTTTTTTAATTTTAAAATCCAGGTTTTGAAAACTTTTAAATTTCAAAAGAGAATCAGATTTTTCAAGAAAGATACTGATCAAAGAAATTTATTGCATTTTTTGAAGATTGCTTTTTCACTGTGGTGGCTGATGATTTAGATATTTTGAAGAATTATTTGGCAGACATTTCCATGCTATGTACAAAATTTTTTCATGTGGAATATGACCAGGTTCTTATTCAAAAGCAAAATGCTTTTTACAATTAATTTCACAAAATGCCTTTTTAGCAATGATTATCAAAATTTCTCAAGATTTTTTTCTTTTTTATAAAAACTTTCTATGGTGAAAATTTATTCTCAAAAATAAAATATAATAATATTCAATTTTACAATAGTATAGAAATTTTTATGAACAAAGCATTTTTAATCCCAAACTACCATTCCTTAAATCTATGGCTCTCTATTTTTGTTGGTTGAAAAAAAACTTTCCTAAATTCCGACATTAAAGATATGAATTTTTAGATTATTAAATAGTTTTCAAATTTGTTGATATTTTTTTATGAATTCTGAATTATATAGCATCAGAAAATATTTATTATGTAAAATATAAATTTATATATAAAATTATTAATTATTAGATTGAAGGTATTTATTATAGAAATATATTTAATATATATATATATAATTTTTGTTAGCCACCCTTTGTGTAAATCACAGATATATATATATATTTATTTATATATACTTATA
>JAUZNK010072562.1:0-13899 GCA_035046665.1 Euphysa ruthae | reverse complement strand
TGTATGAAAATCAGTAAATGAGGCAATAAAAAGTGCTGTTAGTAGTTTTGAAAAAACAAATTCCCCAAGAAATAAAATAAATATAACATAGTTGGCATACCTATAACATCAGAAACAACTTTTCAGACATTAAAATCTGATCATAACGATAATATAGCTATGTAATAATTTCAGGAAAAATTCTAATAACTACATATTAGAGCAAAAAGCAAAATCAAAAAGTTGATCTCATATTAATGAATTCAAAAACTCAAGGATTACGCGATCTTCCGTCTTTTTTTTTCTGGGGAATCTATCAACTCTTAACTTATGGACAGTTAAATGCTACTTATGATCACATTTATGGTAATAGATTTTAGAATAAGTATTAAGTAACAAAGAAAAAAAAAGAAAAAAACTTTAAAGTTACCTTATTGAGCCTTGTGAACCTTTAAAGCTGTGAGTATAATACCTTTTAATAACATCATAAACTTTAATAGTTGTATCACTTGAACCTATAAAAAAGTTTTATAGAATTTTCAACAGCTTTATCAATTGAACTTTTAAAACTATTTTTTTAACTAAACCTTTCAAAAAAAAAACGATTTTTTTTTTTTTTTAATTTTACATAAAAAACTTATTACTAAACCTATGACAAGAGATTAAGAATTTTTAACTAATTGAAGTGAAAAAAATTTCAAAGCTATACAAAACAAAAAAGTGGGAACCTTTAACTCTTTATTGTCCTATCACAGAGAAACAACCATAGTACTTCATAAACCAACAGGGACGCACCCACACAATAGAGAAACAACCTTAGTATTTCATAAACCAGCAGGTTAACATCCAGACTTTAGAAAAATATTTTATATCCATAAAAAATGTGGAAAAAAAAATCTAAAAAAATGAATATGTATATAAACTCTAAGCCTTTTGACTTCTAATGGGATCTATATTGAACCTCAAACATTTCAACCTGTTGATCTTGGTCAAAAAACCACATTACAGCATTTTTAGCCAAGTAACTTAACAAGTAATCTAACTCAGTTATTAATAAAACAATAATGGATCTCGAATAAGCCTTCACACCGTGAAATTTTTTGTCAAATAATCCCCACACTCTCAAATCAGCATAAAAGAAATTTACATAAAATTAATACTACATTTTGATATGAAAATAGAAGAATTACTTATTTACAAATCAACCGTTCAACTTATTTCAGCTTATTGATAATAACCATCTTTAAATCTATTAAGAAGCGTGAAATGAAATAAAATAAACAAATAAATAAACATATGCATTGCTATAGCAAAATATCTCTCTAGCAATAATTTTTGATTAACAAGCTTTTTCTTAACATGATGGTGGCCATTAAATATAATTTTGTAAAATATACTTTGAGGCCATTTTCTACCATTCACGGTATAATAATAAAGCCGGGCAATATGTTATAATATTGACAAGATCAGACATCATAGTTGTTTTTTAATAATTTCATTAGTTCCAAAATAATCAGGTGGTGACCGTTTAAAATCCTGTATTAAACCGTTTAAAGATACAGAATCCCAAATACATAAAGTATTTTGTTTAACGTGGTAAACATGTTGTACAAATTTATAATCCGTTGTAATGTTTTCTATAGCCTAGGCCTAAGAATTCATTGATATTTATGACAATAAAAAGTCATTTATGGGCGAGCTACAAGTTTTTATAAACAATTTGAAAAGCACATCAGCTAGATAAATTCTCCACAAGGAAAGTAAAAAAATACTGGCCCACAGGGCTTGCAAGTCGCTCAATAAAAAAATTTCAAATAACACTAGACCTCCACTAGCATTGAAAATAATAGTATCATATAGTAAGCATAAGCTTTCTACCAGTTTTTAAAACAATCACCTGATGCTAACAGTGTAGAAGTGTCATCAAATGAAGTAACTAATACTTGTGTTTTATGAGTATGCTAAAAATAGAGATTTATTCAAGAAATTTGTTTATTATTCAAAAAATGTGTTTATTATTCAACCAATTTGTTTACTATTCAAGAAATTCTTCTCTTTGAAAAGTTTGCCCCTGACAAAACCTTAGATAAAAAATAATAAAATTTCTTATAGATGTCAAAAAAATTTTTGTAAACAGGAAATATTTTCAGGAAATTCCAGCATTTTTTTTTTTAAACCAAGGACATTCAAGGTAAAATTTTGTTATATTGTTAGTAAAAATTTATTATATATACATGAAATTTTAGATTGAAATAGGTGTCTAAATAATTTTGAAAATTTTGAATAAAATTAGGCTATTTTTGAAAAATACAATAAATATATATATATATATATATATATATATATATGTATGAAATTAGCTCATCAACTAACATAATTTAGCGCCCACGAATTTGCTGATTTTTAACAAACTGACAACAACAGAAAAAATACACTGTCGAAAATCAGGATCAGGTTTATTATTGGTGCACTATAATTTTAGTTTTAAGATTACCATTTGTTTTCAGACAAATTTTAAGCTCAAAATATTCTACCTGAAGTATAAAAAATAAAATGTCTAACCTTCCATCGTCTGCAAAATGATTTTGTTGTTAAATCAAATTGATGCATTAGCAAAGCTGCACATGATGTTATCATCAGCTAAAAAAAGTCACAAAATATAAAACAAACAAAATTAGACAAACTATCAGAGTATTAAATCAATATCAGGAATGCATTCAGGTACAATTTCATAGCGGTGGACTGCTATGGGCACCCAAATAATTGTCACCAAAAAAATAAAAGGCCAAAAAAAGAAGTGTAATTTGCAAATAACTTTGCGTGACTTCCCTAGACAAGACCGAGATTTCGATGAAATAAAAAAATATAAAACACTTGGCTTTGTTTAAAGACAAATTAATTATTAAAACAATAGATGTTTAAGACCATTCAAATGGAATGAAATCTTTACGATTATTTTGTATAACATTTAAATAAAGTTTTCTGTGGAAAGCATTGAAATTAATTTTGATTTGGTAACTAACAACGAATATATCATATATCTCGATTAAATTATTCTTCACTGTTAAAATATTATTAATACATAAATGGGAAGGTGAGAAAAAATATGAAAAAATAGGAATAAATATTGCCTCAAAAATCAACACGAATTTTCTGTGGAGTCAACAAAAAAAAACTTCTTTACTATAGAGAATTTTCGCATTACTGCCAAATGAGCTCCAAAAAGTTAGGGGACACCTTGATTTTAAAAAAATCGGACCAAACTGATGAAATTACAACTGACTATAAAAGATAGTCTATACCTTTCCATCTGGAGATAATGTAAAGCTTGAAACATCACTACCGTCCTAAAAATACAAACATACATATAAATATATTAGACAATATTTTACTAGCCAATCTCCACATATTGAACCCTCAATATACCAGCTGAAATATGATAAGTTTAAGGGGTGGAGTACTAGGAATTGAAGCTTTTAATTTTATGGAAATCTGGAAAAAAATATTTTAATGTCAGTAGATTTTCTAAATACACTTAACTAAAATGAAATCTAGTCACCATTTGCATAAGCAAACGACAAAAAATTTTCACAGTAACAAATCTAACAAATTTTATGCATAAAGCAAGTGCTTTTTATTAAATGGGCATTAAATTTGAATTCCTCGCATAGATTTTAGCAAGGTCGTTGTTGTCTACCAATTAACGTTGCGCAATTTCTTCATTGTAAATTTCCTCTTAATTTGAACTCAGTACACCGATGCAGACTGCTACAAAAAGGTTAACAAATGCAAAATTTAATACCACAAAATAATGGTATATAGTGTCGGAAGGTAAAATTTTAGCAATTTCAGTAAGCTTTGGTTTTGTTTCTGCTTCCAACATCTATCTCATTCCAAAAAAAATCATGTCCAAAGGTAAAATTAAAAAGTGCATAGAAAAACATCAGACTTAATAAAACTGACAGTTAAAATAAAATTACAACATTGCTGGGAAAACAATATTACTTTCGAATAGGAAAAAACTCTTCATTAACAGTAAAGCTTCTCTCGCGTTAAATAAGATTGAATAATTCATTCACTCAACAAATGCACCTAATTATATAAACCGCATCTCGTATTTTATTTTTATAATCTGGTTTCATACCTTACAAATATAAGCATCATCTACAACATAAATAAACAAAAATAATATTTATATACTACATATTTGTCCTCTAGCCGGAGTGATTATTTAAATTTTTAACTAGTCCCTACTTCCAGAATTCCGAGCCTACTACTAACTTATATAAAGGCAAGGATTTTGTTTGTAGTTTGCCAGAAAACAAGAAAAATTATCTCTAAAAACATATTTCATTTTATCTTTTGTAACTAAACAATAACTCTGCTTATCATTAGATTACATAAATATTAAAAGTAACTAAATATAATTCTTATTATAAGTTTTCTAAGAATAAAAGATTAAAACTTTCATGTCAAACTCCATTTTCAGCCAATAAAATATTACAGAACTTTACAGTTAATATGTTTAATATTTATATTCTTTGTTAAATGACAGCTCAAGCTGGAGATTGAGAAATTTCATATTTATTCATAAAATGATTTTTCTTTCTTTTATTAGAATTACAATTTAAATAAAATTAAAGTCTTTTTTTTTTTAAATCTTTAAATTTTTATTTACTATAAATATAAAAAAAGACAAAATCTTACATCTTTATATTGGTGAACTTGCTCCCCTGTAGATGTATTTACAACGTTAACAGTATCACCACATGTGCAATAAATTTCATTGCCATCTGAAGAAAGCTGAAAAGAATATTTTGAAAAATTATGATACGTGAAAACCTTTGCTCATATTTTTCAACCACCAGAAAAAAAATTTTTATATATACTCAATGAGTCAAGGATAATGCAAATATAAGTTTTTTACAACATGAAACATGCTACCATTTTTAACTTTACTTTGTTATGTTAATATTCGATATTCAGGCCTATTCTGCAGAACCATTTTGACGTACAACTCTCCTACTCTTATGACAAATAAAAGAAACGAGGATTTAAAATATATCGATACCAAATTTTTTTGCAGAATTCGGTTTTATAATAACTATAAATTAATTTTTGGACACCACCAAGGTTGGAGTAGGAAATTATTTTTTAGCATATCACACCTCTCAGATGCTCTAAAACAGTAATTCCGCAACCTATTACTGTAAGTGTTATGAAAAAATAAATTTTACATTTTTTTTGCCTGTTTTAATGAATATTTATCCAGATTTTTCTTTTTAGTTCATTCAGAAACACTTAACTTTTCAATATTTCACCTCGATGTATCTGTCAAGAGTATGAAAGTTTCAAGTGGGGGCTATAGAGAAACAGAAGCAAAATAAAAATAACTTTGAACTGCCTACGGAAAGCATAAGAAAATCACTTGACAAAAGAATTATAAAAAAATTTTTTATGGAAATAAAAATTCATGATTATGGGCGTAAATAAAATGCTGACAAAATAACAATTTAATCAAAGTGACTTTTATTTGTTTGTCCTTTTTAATTCACATCTCTAATATAGTTCCTGATATAAATTTATGATACAACCATGAAATGAAGGCAAGAAATATTTATTTTCTTTTAAGGAGAATTTCTTCGCCAGGGCGATGTAGAAGAAAATAATATATATTCATATAACTTTTTAAATGACATAGTTAAGATATCTAAAAGTCAATTTGCCGTTCCTTTTTTGTACAAATGAGTAATTTCTTCCCAATCTTCTTCTTCTATATTTGGTGGTCCTAACAAAAGTAAATGCATTAATCTACCCAAAGATTTATGAGATAAACAATTTTGTTGTTTAATTGATAACAAAGTCAGAACGGAAAATGCAAATTCTACATTGACTGTGCTAAGAGTGATTAACAAGAAAATTTTAAAATTTGATTAGCTCATCATCCTGGTCATGTTCTATAAATATTTTTTTATAAATAATGGAAGGTTTAATTGAATTGTTCTCTTTATAGCTCGAAATTTTATTTGAAGGAACTAATTCTTTACTTTTAAATTAGTAAATTAGTTCTGCAATCAAGGTGATACGATTTTCTAATTGGTTTTTCAAGTGATGTTAAAAATTCGAAAAAAAAAAAAACCAGATCTACAACTGCACTCAGAATATCTTTGCTCTCAGTAAATGGCTCTGCTACGTTTGTAGTGCCTTTAAAAGTCAACATATGATTATCACTGTAAAACTCGGATAAAACTTTGACTTTTTCATAACTGTGCAGCAGTAAATTTGGCATTCACATTAAATATATCAAATGCAGGGAAAATAGGATAGGATACTTCAATGGCAGCTTAATTCTTTTTGCATGGCTTCTCAAGATGACCTCTCTAGATGCATTTGAGTCTAGTAATTCATTTCCGTGGAGGCGTCGTGAATTACTCTTTCTAGTTTGAGATATTTGTAAGAACTATTCTGCAAACTCACTAAATAATGGCCCATCAACAAAGTTTCTACAGCTTTGTTAATTTGGTTAAATTTACTGCATATATCTGCATAAGTCAAATTTTTTGTCTGAAGAAATGTTGAGAAACGGTTCACATGTTGAAGAGAATCAGCAAGTAATAATAGCATAAGTATATTATTCGGCTCTAAAAATGCATTGTGAATTCCTTCTATCTAAGATTCAGCTTTTTCATGACACAAGGTATCTAATGTATTAATTAACGTTATAAACCTTAAACATAAACTCTTTGCTGCATTTCCATGAGACAACTGCCGCTTTTAGTAATTTAAGGAGTTAAACCTTTGGTGTACTTCATTAAAAACTGCTGCTTTCACCAAAGAGTATTTCAACATTTTCCAAACTGACAAAAGCAGAGCATCAACGTTGCTCAATGACTTAAAATCGTCGCTTTTAAGCATATGCACAAGCATTAAGGCTAGCTTTTGGTTTCTACAATTTAAATACTTTGAATGAAGAACTTTGTCAAAATCTTCGTTGCAAGCCAGAAATTTCACCGCTTATCGTATTTCTACCATCCATATCAATAAATCTCATTTGAATTAATGAACTCCCTTTTTCATTAAAATATTTCTATAAGTTTATTTAATAAAGCTCCAGCACCGTTACTACCTACTACTTCGACAAGACCTAGGAATTATTTTACTTCAAAGGAGTCAGAATCAATATACCTTACAAATATTGATTTTTCTGCGTTATCAGAAATATCAGTTGACTCATCTGAATAAATACTGAAATCTTCTGCTGAAATTAATCAGTTTTCAAAGTTAGTCTCTAATTATTCACTTAAAAAATCTAAAATCTCATCACACGAGCTAACTAAAGTTTAAGACAATCTTTTACTACTCTCATTTAAATGTGAACTAATGCCTGTATATAAACATATTTGAATATCATTGAATAATTAACTCTCGTCAGCAGGTTTATTTTAAACTCCATTGTAGTTCTATTGCTTATCTTTCCATCGCTGATTCTTTTATTTAAAATTACTGCTCATTTCTCACAAGTATGGTTTGTTTAAACAGTGCAGAAGAACTGGATTTCAAACCTATGATTAATAAAGACCAATAAATTAAAAAAATAGTGTTTTGTTTTAAAAAAGCTAAAATATGCATACATATCATGTAATGAAAAAAAAAACATTAAAAAAAGATATATAATTTTGTTTCCAGTCAAGCGATAACACTCGTGCCATTTACTTCAACAAGCTATTATCTGTTTGCTTATGGCAAGGCCTGTTGTGTATAATTAAATAATATCAAACAAGCTTATGCAAATATCCACCTTTTTAAAATTTCTCTATATCACATTAAGGAAACTAGCATTTCAAAAAAAAAAATTTTTTTATTTTTTATTTATTTCATGAAAACCTTGGGTTAGATCAAAAAAGGTGAATAAATGATAACTACTGACCTGTGTTGAGCCACCAGTATAAAATGATTCTATTGTTGATTTTAATTCAAAACTAAAAGAAAAACAAAAAATACAATTGTTATTGTAAAATCCTTTTTATAGTGAGTTGATAACTAAATGCAGATATCTTTGCTTGCTTGACATAATTCAAAGAAACAGGGGGCCATTCATAACAACATTTTTCAAAGGATTTTTAAAAATCTATAAAATGTCATGTATAAATTATTTTTAAAAATTAGGGGTTAAGAAACATAACAATATTCCTGGCTTATTTCAGGGCAAAATCAAGTCATTATTTGGCAAAAACGTCTACTATATTCTATTCTATTCTATATTGTAAGTGATATCAAGAAATAATGACCAAACCAATCAAAAAGCAAATTTTATTCAGCAATTACTGTAAGCAAATATTGAAATTCGTAAATTTTACAAATAGTTTGAAGGTCTTTATAAACTCTATAAAATATAATAACTTTATAAAATCTTTATAAACCAACAGTTCAATAAAAAATGGATATACAAAAAAAAATATTAAAACATGCACTACTCTTAAATTTTCTAGAGTTATCAAAGAATATCAAAAAAAAATTCAAATAATACTTGAAAAGGCATGATAATTTACGTATTTTGTGTAATCTATTAAAAATATGATCCCTAAAAATGCTATAAATTTAGCTATGATCACTATTAAGCTATTTCTTGATATATGCGTGGGAGTTGCTTCATAACTAGACTTGATAAAATATGTCCTGAGTGTTTAATAAAAGTTGAAGAATAATTCTTAACCTGATGATGATGATGATGCTGACGACAAACATGACAACGATGACAATGATACTTTAATAAAAATATGAGTAATAGGTATATAATCTAAAAAATTACCTTTTCTTTAAAGCTTCTGTTGTTGCCATTTTCTCTTTCTATTCTTAGGTTTTAGAATATTAAAGAATTATTGAAAAACTATCTAAAAAAAATTAATTGATTTTGAATTTCATTTTGAGAAATCAAGTTAAATGAAATAAATGCTTGTAATTATCGGTTCAATATATACATTCTAGAACTAATTTAATTCAGGCCTATACAAAAAAATAATAAATTTTCGATAATATATGCATACTGTTTGAAAAAGGCTTAGATATAATCCCTCCTCCATGAGTAAAGCCTACTCTGGACATCATAAAAAGATTTTTTGATAGAATAATAAAGAAGAAAGGACAGTTTTTACCCTTGTGCAGCTAAATGTTTTTTTTGCAATATTTTTTTTTGCAATATTTTTTTTCCAAATGGGAACATTTTTTTTTCAGATAACAATTTTTTTGATAAAAAATGCAGTAAATCACTAAAAAAAGCTTTTATCTTTAGTTTCATCTATGATAAGAAAAAAAAGATATGGTAGGAAAACACTCAGTACTCTGGGGTAGATGTGTGTGTGTGTGTGTGTGTGTGTGTGTGTGTGTGTGTGTGTGTGTGTGTTATCAGCATCATCAGCTCTATAAAATTATTTCACGCTAGATTTGCCGTTTAGACTAGTTTTAATAATTTTTATTTTTCGTTTCAAAGATTAGAACAGTTTCTGCTAATATTACTTTAATTCATTTAATTTTCGTTCCTTATATTTTATTATTCCATACCAAGTAAAATTGTACCAAGCACAGATTAATAGTTTTTTCATTTTACGTAAACTTGGCTTTAGCTGGGTTATCATAATCGTTATAACATATTTATACTTTTGTAATAAACTATCCTTGGCATCCTTAAGAGGGACAGATGTTTTGAATATTACGGTGATAAAGGATACCTGTATCTATTGTTTTGAAATAAATCATGACATTACTAGTTTGAAGAATATCTTTAAATGTTTTAAACTGTTTTAACTAAATATGGTTGATTGATACTAATTAATTCATTCTATCAGCCGTAATGAGATGTCCCAACAGTTATTATTACTACTATTCTTCTTGGGTATTCTTTTTGGGTTTGGGGCTTTCACTACTCTATACATTCTTAGCGGAACAGGGTCATTTGGTTACAATTTTTCACGTTACACATTTGTGAAACATCTCTTTTAATTTATTTTTGAGAGAAAAACCTTTACATTCATTGCATAGTTATATTTTGGATGTGTATCAATTATTTCAGTTTGTAAAAATTGTTTCTTAATTTTTTCGATCGCTTTTTTACAGTCTATTCCAACAAGTTTACAAGAAAAAAAATTTAGTATTGGCATAATATATATATATATATATATATATATATATATATTTATTTATAACAAATCTATAAAATGGTTTTAAATATATTGGTGTGTTGTATGCAGTGCCATATTTATTGCTTTGACTTTTTGTTATTGAAGAAAAGTTTTTACTAATACGACCATTAAAGTAAGTTGATTTTTAAATTGCATGTATTTTAATTTTCCATAAAATATAAAAGTTGAACAAGCACAAATCAAAAATTCGTTTTATTTCGCGAAAAGTTTGCTTAGTTTGGTTATTAAAAAGAAATAGTATTTTTCATGTCAAACGAAAGATTGTTCCACAAATTCGAGATACTTCAAGGCAATAAATTAAACCCAAAAGACACAACAACAAAATTTTTGAAAAATGCTGTTTTAAATTTTTGTGACTCTGAAATTAATGATTCCAAAAAGGCTTTCTCAACATTGGACAAAAATTTATTCTGATACCAAAATCAACACCTTGACTTGATATTCCAAACCATACCTTTATATTTAAATTTTGTTTATGACAATAAATTGATAAAATCACAAAACCCGGAATGACCTTCTAATAGAATAGAAACTACACAAAACAATATTATGCTAAAATTTAACACGAGAATAATGAAAAGGAATTTAAAAAGATTTATAACACGACGAGATTGTTAACATTTGAACGTTTAATAGAGTAGCACTAGTTTAAAATATAAAAAAGAATTCAAAACCGTTAAAGACCAATTTTGACTTACCAAAACAATTGATACATATCCAAAACAAAACTACGCATTGAATTTAAAGTTTATCATCTCTCTCAATTAAACAAAAAAACGTTTTAAATGCCAATCAAATTCTTTAACCTACTCTTTGACTTCGCCTTATATCTTTTTAGCGCAAGTTTTTCACCTTTGTAAGCAAACGTCGAACTCACCCTAGTAAGACGAAGTTTTCAGGCAAACTTTAAAAAGCGAATAATTTTGGTAGAAATATTTAACAGAATATCGATTTTTCTTTTAGAGTCATGATTGTCGCCGTAAGAATATATGCAGAGAGAACTTCACCTGCATCCCAATCTACTCTAGTAACAGTTACACATGCAAATGTAAATATACAATTAAGTTATATTTCCAATTATTTTGCTTTATAATGATAAAGAAAATTATATTTTTGAAAATGGTTGAAAAAGATTGTAGGGATATATTTCTTAGATTGTTAATAAAATATTTACAGACATTTGTTAAAAGTTTTAACGGATTATTCAGTTAAGGAAAGAAAGACAGAATTTTTCACAAAATACCAATATCTATTATTTTTTGTTTTTCATGTTATTTATCTATTCTTTAATTAAATTGTTGGTAAAAAATTACTTTGATTGAGATATTATGTTTTTTATATTGACAGGGTATTTGTTTCCTTAGCAACGACTTAGCGATGGCACATGATCCCTTGTTTTACAGATATTTATACCTTTTTAAAATATTGCGAGTTATTGTTTTGGCATTCGTTAAAATCGGAAAGATGATTTGATCTTAAATAATTTGATAAAAAAGTAAATCCCGCAAAACAAGAAGCAGGGAAAACTTTTAAAAGCAATCAAGAACGTTTTGGTTGACTGTGAGAAAGAAATTGAAGCAAGGGATTTCTATTTAACCCGAGAATTTTGATCTTTTATATTTATAATGGCCAAACGCATAGAAACGTAAATGATTTACGGTACCACAAATTCAATTGCCTTTGAATATAGCAAAAATTGAAAATTTTTACTTTAATATCCAGAAGTCATTATAAAACTCTCTTTTGTAGATAATCATTGTGTAAAAAACACAACAACATTCGCAAAATAATATTAACCTCGATAAACAGACCAAAACTAATGTTTCATTTTCTCGACGCAATTATTTTGTACTATACCAAACAACAGCCAAATTGAGCTAGCATGTTATTACCTAAAAAGTTTTGTTCAGAAACTCAGAGATAACATGGAGCGTAAGTTTCTGCCAGAGGTACGTGTCCGACTTTCGTTCTACATTCAAACGTCTTACCACTGTGCGAACTCCGTTTATCTTTATCAGATGTTGGCAAAATAGAAACATTCTTATTGTAATATTCCCAAATTGTATTTCAAATATGAAAAATGAGATACCAATGAGCCCTGTGAAAGAATGGGAAGATTGATAGCAGCAAAAATAAAAAACTGCACTTACTAATAATATCGAGATATATATCAACAAAAAAAAGTTCAAAACGATAAATAGTGATTGATGACAGAAGAAAACTGCAGCAAAATTC
Source organism: Euphysa ruthae (assembly GCA_035046665.1). Lineage (NCBI taxonomy): Eukaryota > Metazoa > Cnidaria > Hydrozoa > Anthoathecata > Corymorphidae > Euphysa > Euphysa ruthae. The sequence continues at coordinate 1,489 of JAUZNK010072562.1, read as the reverse complement.
AGCAAAAAAAAATTTTTTAATTACGCTATCAGTAAACAATATACAATAAAGTAAAATAAAAAATATTATTTTGGCTTAAAAACACACTTCAGTTTAAAATAACGCAACGATATACTTTATGCTACATGTTCATAAAACAGTTATGCTTATAGAAACGAAGTTAAATAATAGATCAAGAGATGTTTACCACCATTCGAACCGATGCTCTATCTAAAATCAATCTAATGTTGCTGCTATAGTCCGAACAAAGATATTATTAAATGAATTCCAGAAAAACCCCTAAAAATATATAAAAATGAATGAAGTTGATGATTATCAATAGAGAGAGCTGTTTATAACGGATGCACATAATATACGCTCTTATTAAAAAACATAAACCTTGTCATATAATAAATGTTGTCGTCACAATCGTTTCAATGCCTGACGATTTTTTGGAATTTCTTTTAAAACTGTTTAATCCTAAACGGCATCTAGTTTAGAAGATTTTTCCAGTTTTGTTTCTTAGAAAAAAGGATGGATTAATTCACCTCCAGAGATTTCATCTGCATATGATGTTGTAATTCATTATTTGTTCGTCAAAAATTAAAGGTGTTAAGTGATATCATAGACATATAGACAACTTTACTTGAATGAAAAAACTAAATTGAATATAAAGGACATATAATTTAAACTTGAACTATGTTTATTTCTTATGGAACAATGAAAACAGAACACTCGTGAAAGCTTGGCCAAATTATTCTTCTTCTTCTATCCACTTCGTGCCAGGTGGCACATAAGGTTTCAACTTGTTCCCTCCACACATCCCTGTCTTTGGCAAAGGTTTTGGTTCAAGTTTGAAGTGTCTGTAACAAGATTTTTTACGGGAGAAGGTTGTCAGCCTTGACTAGTAGGACTAGGGTTTTCTGTTAAGGTTTGCTCCCTTAGATGATTGTATATCAATGCTGATGAGCTCCATCTGCCCAGTTTGGTTTTTGGAATCGGAGTTTACCATCTCCTAGATGGACTGTCTCGTATGAGACTAATGAGCTCCATCTGCCCAGGACCCACCTATACCGCTGGGTAGTCGGACGCCCCCAAATAAACTCGAAAACAGGGGAGACCACGAGTAGGTATTGTTTGGAAAAATTAATCTGAGAGAGGCCATTGTAAGCTTTGTAGCTGGAAACGCAATGCCACGGCGATCATTACACCAGGAAGGTGGAGGCTGTATTGTACGCATATCCTTCTATTTTGATGAGCGGGACGTCGGTGCCCGGAACTCACCACTTGGCCAAATTGGCTGTCATTAATAGTAGTAATTTTTTTGAAGCGTCCTTATAATACATTATGCAAAAATCTATTTCTTTACCTTTTCAACAAACTTCACCATTCAATCTATTTCTTTATCTTTTTAACAAACTTCACCGCTCAATCCTTTTAAATATGAACTTTACGTCGATCACAGCTACGCTAGATTAAAACAAACCATAGGAGATAAGAAATTTTTAAA
>JAUZNK010072551.1:0-13902 GCA_035046665.1 Euphysa ruthae | reverse complement strand
TTAAATCCTAAATTTGAGGCACTTATAGTTCGAAATCGGATTTGAAACCTATCCAGAACGATTCTGCATAAGTTAAACTTTTCATCAATTTGATGAAGTGGTCGTAATTTTAGATAATCCCTCGCTTGAATTTAGAAAATTTTGGATTTAGAAAATCGTCAGTTAATTATTTAGCCAAATAATCAAGATTTTATGAATTTTTTTTTTTTTTTTAATCTTTTTGAAACATAAGAATCACATTTTCAACCGAATATAAACCGTAAATCCAGGAAACTTTTTAACTTCATCCTAAGAAGTCCTGAATCTAGAATTTAAATTGTAATCTTTCTTAAAGATCAAGGAAACAAATCTAATTGAATTAAAAGCGTTAGGGAGCAGCTATATCACTGAATAACAACTTCTCTATCCCTATTGAAATCATGTTTTCCTAGCTGCAAGATTGCGAAGTTAAAAGTTATACCAAAAAGAGCTACAAAGCAGATCTGTAAAAATGTAAAGCTGAAAGGGTTATAAATCATTATTTCAAGAGCAACAGAAAGCACCGTTTACAGCCAAAATAGTAGTTATATCAACATGCAATCGGAACACTATTGGCCACATGTATTCAAGATACTTAAAAACTGTTCAAAAAATTTATTAATTGAGGCAATAGGCAAGTCTATTGTATACTAATCACTTTACTGATTGGTTAAATTTTATTACCGAGGCCAAATTTTTCTAAACAAATTTGTGGTTTTGATTCTCAGTTTCATTTTTACATTTTCAACAGTTCTCAGACACTCGCGTTAACTTTGATGATATACTAAGGTAGCAAACGTTGACGATATACTAAGGTAACGTTGACGATATACTATGATTGACGATATACTAAGATAACATTGACGATATACTAAGGTAACGTTGACGATATACTAAGGTAACTTTGACAATATACTAAGGTAACATTGACGATATACCAAGATAACATTGACAATATACTAAGGGCTTGAACAAAAAAATAGATAATTTAAAAACTTCAGAATATTAGAAAATATTTAGACTGAACAAAAGTTTTGTTTGCTTACTCACTCCGTTTGAAGTAACAGGATATTATCTTATACCATGTAATCGCTTTCCAATCTATCATTCGGTTTATAAAAAAATTGTTTACAAGAATTGCATTATTTACAACAATTGCATTGTTTAACATTCTCGTCTCGAAATTACCTATAAGATTTTACTAAATTTTATATCTTGTATTAAATTTATGTGTGAACAAAGGTTACGAGTTCGACTCCCACCTATAGCGGAAATTTATTTCCATGTTATCTCTGAGTTTCTGAGCAAAACTCATGCGTAATCCAACGCTAGCTCAAATTGGTCGGGTTGTTTGGTTGAGCGAATTTCGTAGACGCAAATGGGCATTCTAAGTACTCCAAGACCCGCCACGTGGGCTCATTTGGAAATATTGTCTCGGCAATTTGTTGGTTCCCCACGTTAAATATAACATTCTCATTCTCTCTCTCTCAACAATGATTATCAAAGATTCGAAATAACAGCCTTATCGCTTTCCTGTTACTGTCGGATTCAACCACCTTCCTACACAATCTGAATAAAAGCAAATGTAAAAACATGCACAAATATTTCAGGTACATGGCAAAAATGGTATGAATGTCCATCATCATCTAGATTAGTAATTATATTTATAGAGCAAAGTTCTCAACTGAATGTACCTTGAATATTACCCTGGAAAATCACAGTTTTCATTCAACTGAACGTATTTTGAATCTTACCTGGGAAGAACAAAGTTTTCAACTGAACTAGCTACTTTGAATCTTATCCGGGAAGAACGAAGCTACCACATGAATGTAATTTGAATATTATTCGGGAAGAGCGAGGTTATCAACTGAAAGTACTTTGAATCTTACCCGGGAAGAACTAAATTATCAACTGAACTTAGCGACTTTGAATCTTATCGGGGAAGAACAAAGTTATGAGCAGAATGTACTTTGAATTTTACCCGGAAGATATCATAGCATTACTTTATAATAATTTACTTTATTTTAATACTTTTAGTTAATTAATCAAATATCGCATTTATAAAAAAATGTTTCAGAGACCTAAAAATCATACTTCTAGGTGATGAAACCCTGCTGAAGCAAGTTATAGCCAGTAAAAGCAAAAACAATGGCATATGGGCATGTATGTGTGTGTGTGTAGATGAATAGAATGAATCTTGGGTACTTATCATGATTATAAAACTATTACCGCCAATCTATAATAAATAACTGTTCAAGCAAGCCAAAATAATTAATAACAACGCTCGTCTATTAATATTATTATTGTTATTCATTATAATGTCAGCTTTGATGTTAAATTGTCAACAATACAATCCAACATAAATACAAAATATATATGACTGAAATATGCCGAAAAACGAAATTGATCGCCACATCAAAAAAGACAACATCACAATCCGATCTTGCATTGAATCTTATCACGATGGAAACTGGATTACACGGTTCTATTTATTTGTGAGGAATCCACTCTTTCGAATTAAGTTTCATAATCTCATTAAAGACATAACGAGTTTGATCACCAAATTTAATCAAAATCTTACTTTGATAATGTTTGATATGCTTATGATAGCAATATGTTTAGATGTTTAAGAAAGCAAATAAAATCTAAAAATTAAGAAACAAAGCTTAAAGCTTTAGAATTTAAAAGAATACCAGTATCATGACTTGAATTTTCTCAGCTGTCCTCATCTTGTAGAGTATCGAGAATATCCACTCAAAATGAAAAAATGGTACTCCTCAAAAATACTTAAGAGTTAGCAAAAATTTTTGGAAAAGACATTTTTGTATTTTAGAAGAACACCTCATCACTTATAAACTGGATGAGACTATTATAGAGGTAAAAAAAGGTGACGATATTTCCATGGAACTGCGAAAATACGACAATACTCTTTCTAATGAGAAAGATGATATTTAGGATAAAAGGGTAAACTACATTGTCAATTAAATCTTCAGTAGAAGGAATAATACTCAGAGATTCCTAAAAATAAATTTGTTTATTTTTGTGATAATTTTGTGACAATTATTTATGTAAGCTGTTTTTGTTGAAGATCTAAGCTAGAGAAAGTTTATGTTAGAAGAAATATGAATTTACCAATACATGCACTAAATTTTGAGAGTCAATTTGACTTAATTGATGGCAAATCATTTGCTGCAATAGTCGTGGTAAGATTATTTCTATTCGATTACATTTAACTTCTTAAATTTTCAATCCTTTGCAGAGAGGAGACTAGGTGTTTCATCCTCGGGCATGGGAGTATACACAGGCCCTCAGATGCCTCCAAGGGAATAGTGGGATTTTACAATCCAGTGTGGGTACGGTCATAATACTTCTATGCGCCTTTCTGGTGTAAATATATAATTGGGCCAATGCTAATGTAGGCGAGAACGGTTTCATGTACATAAAAAATTGGGCAAAAGTAAATTTTTGCCCAATTGTTGAGAAACTGAGAACAGCTTCTCGTAGATACCCAATTTTTACTTGTAAATTTACAGCCCCACTGTCTGCAGCCCTGAGAACTATCAAATGATAATGTTTAGCATATGTTGATGTGGCTCAGTGGTCTAAGGCGTTGCTTAGCCTGTGAAATTTATTAGTGTAATTCTTTAGCGCTGGGTTATAGCTCAGAGTCAGTTAAGTTTAACTCCCTGAAGTGGAGTGTCGGTAGCGCTTTGGTGGCTAACTGTATCAATGATAGAAAACCCACTTGGGGTAAAAACATCAAAAGTATCAAGGGGTTCTCTTCCGAGTTATCATAGGAAGAGTTTTGCATTTTTTTACTGATTGTAACACGATAAATTCGACTGATATCTTTAAGTTTTTCATTGTTTTGAAAATTTTTTTTTGTAATTTTATATTTTTTATTAAAAAAGTTTTCATCTCCCAACCATGGAGAAAAAAACTTAATATTCAAAGCTTAACTTGGTGCACTGGATGTTGGATTCATATATGCTGGTGGCTAGTTGAAGTGATTGATCTCTAAAGTGAGCTTCCAGCCCCGAGATTTTTTATGAAGGAATGGTGAACTTCTCTACGCCCTTTCTCAGCCAACTCCTTTTTTGTAGCTTCGTCGAGCTGTATGCTTTTTTTTTCTGGGTCCTTGCCGTACTTCCTTTTTCATAGCTTGGTATTTTTGAACATAATGAAACTCATTTTGACTTATTACGCCATTTTCTAGAGCCTTGTTGACTAAGTCTGCAATGGAATTGAGCTTGTTCTCTGCGAGAACGCGGATCTGCTTATGTTTTTGAGCTTTTATTCTTAGTCGACTAGAGGCAAGGTTTGTGCCAACACTCACGAAACGGCACCTTGAATGAAAGCCCATGATGATTGGAACAACTGGTGCTGCAATCGCGGTCGCTAAGAGGCCCGTTCCAACGCCACTCAGAACGACACCTATCACAGTTGCTCTAAAATCAACACCATCGATGACGTTGACGACCTAGCATGTGAATTTATATAATAATAGTAGTAGTAATAGTAATAATAATTACAGTCAATGATAGATTACAGCGCAATTTTCAAAAAGTGTTTCAATGTTTAGCTTTGGTTTCAACCAATAATAAAACTACGCACAGGATTGAACCCTGGATAATTTTCCTGAAAAGTTTGTATTTCAAAAGGCATTTTTGTCAAAAAAAATAAAAGGCGTTTGTGGGGGAGAGCGATGGAGAGCGGTGGAGACAATGAAAAGAATGTGACAAAAATTAATTTGCGTAGATAATCAAGTACATGATTTTTTATTTGTGATCTGGACAGCTGGTTTATTTTGGGTACATATTTGTGTTCAGAAATGTATTTAATTTCAAGTAGCTGGTGAATTTCCTTTATAGAAGTATTCCAATCAGAAATGCATTGATGTTTTTTTTAATTGAATATTTTCCATGCTAAAATTTTGTATTTGGTTTAGAAACAGCTTACCAAAATTATAATTTTTTGTACCATGAGAATGTATGTTTGAGTTATCAAAAAATATATAGACAGAAGCCCAAGATGAATTTTATTAAATTGATCGAAGAGAAAGATGCAATTTGTAAAATAAATTTTTCAAATTCTAAATTGGTCGGAGAGAAAATGGCCTAATAAATTGATGTATAGTCAACAAAATAGCGAACCTTACACGAAATACTATTAGGTCTGCTCAGCTTTTTATTTAATTCGTGAATATGGGATTTCCAAGATAAGTTCTCATCAATTATACCAAAATATTTAATAAACTTAGAAGGGAATATGCGAGTGCCATTAAGTTTAATTTTAACATCAAAGTTGACCCTTTTATTTGGATGCCGGAAAAGTACATACTCAGTTTTGTTTGGGTTTAGTAAAATCCTATTAGCATTGAGTCAATTGGTTAGACCACGCAAATTAGTATTGATATGATAGACCATGTTTTTGAGAGACTTGTTAATTTGGAGTAAGTTTGTAGCATCTGCAAAGTGATGAACAATGGAATGTTTGAAACAAATATCTAGATCATTTATATATAAAAAATAACGAGAGAGGGCTCCTTGTGAGACATCATATTTTAGTGAACGAAGTGTTAAATAGAGACCATTAATTGAGATATATTGTGTACGATCATGAAGGTAAGAATGAAGCAAATTATTTGCAGAATTTCGAATCCCATAATAATCAAGTAAATTTGGGTTAAAATGTCATGGTTAACAGTATCAAAAGCTTTTTGTAAGTCAATAAATATATCACAAGCAAAATTTCCAGCATAAGATTCAAATGCTGAATTGAGATCATTCTTACAGTGTTCTAGTTAATAGGAAATTAAGAAGGAAGTTTGCACTGTCCATTTTAGATATGCCTCTACGATGGATCTTGTGCTTGCGAAGTACGAAATTTTTATCATTGAATTTGCTACATTTCTTTTGAACCCAAAAAGTCTTTTATTCCAATACTGAAATTAGACAAAGATTTATTTTAATTAATTATAATAATAATCAAATACTTATGTGAAAAATAAAGATACACAAAGTAGTGTGAATATAGAAGTTGAATAAACCAATAAATATAAGTTTATACTCAGCTACTCGTCAAACACAAAGTCAGGAAAATTCGTCGCAATAACAGCATTGTGGACAACTTTAAATGGGTTATCACCACCACTAATTCGCGTCTAAACATGTCAAAGTGTCTTTTGACCGCTTCAATTTTCGGCATTTCCATATCATTCGTTATATCAGCTGTCATTAATAAGGAGCTTTTCATTGGTCAAGCCAACAACTGGTTTGTCGCAATCCTTCAACTTTTTGCGATTGGCGAACAATTCTCACTGATACCTCGATTAATAAATTTATTTCTAAATCTATTTATCGTAGAAGTATTATTCAGTAGTCTATGATAAGCCATAAGAAATTTGTGATCAAGTACTACATCAATCTCATTAAGTATATTGAGCACAGTTTGTTCACGTTTTTTGCCACATATTGATGTGGGTATACCATTTATTTCTAAGTTATGCTATCTGGAGTACTGCATAACAGCATAATAGTTTCAACCTTCATCAAGCAACATTCAAGTCGGTCAACATTTTTATGGAGTAGCTTGTTTTCCTCTACAAGAAGTTTTATGATTGTGTTATTTATAGATACTATATCGTTCTTTATATCAACGAGTCTATTGTTCATCATGTTCTCTCGACTTTTAATTGTTGTCGATTTATCTTGGGTTGCCATTGTCACAAGCATATTGATTTAATACGTTAGGTAATTTAACTCACAGCTATTTTGTGACGGAGTTCACATAACAAGTAGAGTGTATAAATGGTTAACTAATTGTAGTTATGTCTTCCAAGTTGATATTAGATTCAAAGATTGTCAACAAAGCAAAAAAAGTTTGTAGGAATTTCTACAATATTTTCAACAACAAAAAAGCAGTTTAACCTCCAAGAATAGTAATCAATAGATTAATTATTCTTCCTGGTAAAAATTAAATATTAATTATTAAATATTTTAAATTAAAAGTTCATTCTTCAAACTACTCCTTATATTCTTAAAATAATATTTTTATTGTGTTAGCTTTTCTAGTATTTTTTTATTAACTGCCGATTTTAAGGTTCAAGTCTCAGATACTCCCTTAAAAGATTTTCTACATATGTTTGATGAAAAAAATCTCGTGACAGATTATACTTACCCACAATCCAAGTGAGATTATTTAAAAAAAAAGGCTTTCAAAGTACTTTTACAGTTTCAATTGATTTCTCTGATTTTCATAAAATTATCACCACCGTTCTCAAAACGAGTTCTTCTAAATAGAAACCAAGAGAAATAATTTATCGGAAATATAGGAGTTTTAACATCAGTACTTTCGAGTGTGATTTGAAGGTAAAACAAGTAGTACTATACTACTGATTAGTCGTTTTCGAAAATAAATTTTTAGAAATTTTAGAAAAACACGCACCTACGAAGAGAAGTTTTATTCGGCATAATCACTCTAGTTATGTCAGTATAAATTTAAGAAAAGCAATTATGAAAAGATCTGAGCTTGAAACAAAGTTTCATAAGACACCCCAAATTGCTGATCAAATTTGTTTCAGAAACCAAAAAAATTTTACAAGTAGATAAAAATTATATAAAAAAGAAAAGACACCGTTTTTCAAAAATTTAAATGTTAACTCCATAAATGATAACAAAAAGTTTTGGAGAACAATAAAGCCCTTTTTTTCAGATAGAAGCCCAACAAAGAACTGTATAACTCTTGTTAAAAATGAAGGTATATTATGAAATGACAAGGAAGTAGCTGAGATATTGAACTCATTTTTTAAAGAGGCTATTAGTAATCTAGATAATAAAGAAAATGACTATTTACTAAATTAAATAGGAAGTAGCAACAATGACAATGTTGATGCAATTCTAAACCAATCCAAGCATTTTAAAAGTCAACGAAAAGGTTTTTCATAAAAATTCATTGACATTTTCTTTAGAAAGTTTTGAAAATTTAGAGCAAGGATTACAAAATCTAGATGGGAAAAAAACTAACACTTTCAAAAATGTTCCACCTCAGATTTTAAAAACATCACCTAAGTCTTACTCTTCAACACTTTTTAAGTATTTTAAATAAATCATTTGAAACAAAAAGTTTTCCAAATGAATTAAAACTAGCAGATGTTACTCCAATATATAAAAATGGGAATGCTACCTCTTGTAAAAATTATAGACCAGTGTTTTACCAGTGGTACTAAAAGTTTTTGAGAGATTAATGAAAAATCAAATCTCAGATTTTCTTAACAACTATCTATTACCCTATCTTTGTGGTCATCGTAATGACTATTGCATTGGTTGCAATGATAGAAAAGTGGAAAAAGACTTTAGGTAGCAATGGATATGCAGGAGCAGTTTTAATGGACTTCTCAAAAAATTTTGATACATTAAATCATGATTTACTAATCGTAAACTAGACGCCTACGGATTCTATAAAACAGCACTGGGATTAATATATATTTACTTATCAAAAAGATAGCAGCATATCAAAATAAAAAGCGATTTTAGTTCTTGGTCTCAGTTACTAAAAGGTGTTCCACAAGTATCTATTTTAGGATCAACTTTGTTTAACATATACATTAATGACTTATATTTTATAATTTGTGAATCAGAAGAGTGTAATTTCGCGGATAATACTACATTTTATTTGTGTAATACCGACTTAAAAGCAGTTTTATCAAGTGTAGAGCATGACAGTTCAATGACAATAGAATGGTTTGATAGTAACCACAAGAAGAAGAAGATAAATGCCATCTTTTAATTACTGGATTCAAATATCAAATGTACTTTGCGGAATTAGTCAAAACAAAAATTTGGGAAAACTGCAGCGAAAAAAATCTTTGGAATTGGTAGAAATAGAAATTTATCTTTTAAGAGTCATCTATATATAACATTTGCTTAAAAGTAGGAAGAAAAATATCTGCATTGAGTAGAATAAGTAAAAACATACCATTCGTGAAAAGAAAGCTTTTAATTCGATCTGTTATAGAATCTCAATTTTCGTATTGTCCTTTAACATGGATGTTTCACAGTAGAAAAATTAACAATAAACACATTAAAGAGCATCATGGTAAGTCTATAACGACGATAATATGTTCTTCGAAGAACTGTTTAGATGAATCAGTATCAAGTTATCATGAAAATTTAAAAGTTTTAGCGATTGAAATATATAAATTTAAACATGGGTTTTCTAAATCTTTATTTGATACAGTGTTTAAATAAAATGTAAATAATGGTTAAAATCTTCGTACTAATATAGATTTCGGTCTGAAGAAAACTCATTGAGACATTTTCGTCCATTGATTTGGAGCATTGTTCCAGAGAGTTGTGAAAATTTGAGTACATTAAATTATAGTACATGACAATAAGATAAAAATAAGATAAAAAGTTGGGTACCTAAAGATTGCATTTGCAGATTCTTTAAAACATATATTCAAGGTATAGGCTACGTATATGTTTCTTAATAAATGGGTTATGTTTTAGGTTTGTATTATACCATACTTATATAATCATTATTATAATATTCAATTCTTGGTTGTAAATAGTTAACATTTTATTGTTTGGCTTAAAAATTGTAAAAACCCATGTAAAACAAAGAGCAAATAAATCAACATTCAATAAATAAACATGATACAGGCACTTTCTCTTACGATATCCGGAGTAACTAAAACCATGAAGCACTGTCTAATTACAATAAAGTGGTAGATTTTTATTTTTTATCTTTGATTTAAATCATGATTTGCAGTTTTTAATGCAAATTGACCTTTGGTATGGTGATGGAACATTTCAAGTATGTTTTGTGTTTTTTATCAACTGTAAATATAGGCATTAGAGCATTTCAAGAATGTATACATCAATGATCTATTATATTACACCAATACAGACCAATTCTGAGGCTGCTTATACTTTAATAAGTATCAACAACCAAAACTTATCTAAAATATTGGCTGGCTTCGAAATAGTTGCAAATAAACGCTATTCAAGCTCCCATATTTGACATCATTAGCCCACAATCTTGAATTCTAAATTGTTTTTTACGAGAACGTTTTGAGAAAAAATAATTTTTGTTGTCTCATTTTTTTAAAACACAAAGGTTATGACGGTTGTCTGCCGTTTTTAGGCATATTTTAAATTTATTATAACATTTAAGACCTTTTAAGTTAAAATTAAATTGCATAGTTGTTGTTTTTGTTGTTTTCGCTATCCTCATATAATAGCATGTTAACTAAACCATTTTTGTCAAGATTTAATGAATTTTTGAACAATCCCACTCAATCTATCAAACAAAATCTTATGCGGTTCTTTAAAGAAAAGGCAAGATAAGAGAAATTGGCCTTCAGTCTAAGGTTCTAAGCTGCAGCTAAATAATGCATACACTTTGTTATTAAAAACATGATAAAACTATGTTTACTTAGGTCACTTCAAATTTGATCATAGTCTGGTTAAATATTTGGATCATGAATATTAAATGGAAAAGGCCTTGGGTCTAAGAAATTTCATTCATTGTTTCTGATTTATTGATTTTATTACTCAGAAAATTCTACTCTATTATGCAATTAGGAAATTATAGATATTTAAAGTATTGAGAGCAACAATTTTTTTTTGAAATTGCGTTTTTTGCTAGGATTTTGAAAAATAGGAACGTGGAGCTGAATCTTTTAAATATTTTAGTGCGTTACCCTTTAAAAACGATTAAAAAACTTGTATCATCTGCTGACATGATTGAAGTAATTTTTGAGGAAGAATAGAATGCTCTAAGATTAAATCCCAGTGGGACACTGAATTTTATTTCAAAAATACCTGAATTTCAATATAGATTTTTTTTCTGTTAAATAATTTTTAACCCACTAATCTGTCAGACCATTAATACCATAATGTAATAACTGAGTGTAATTTAATGCTTAAGATAAATCAATAAATGCACCTAATGTAAGTCAATCATTATCAACGGAGTGAGATGTGTTGTTAGAAAGCTTAATATTTGCATTTTCTGTCGAGCAGTTGTTTTGAAAACCTGATTGGTTTACTTATAACATGTTGTTACTTGTGCTATGTTATAACATGGACAACTGCCTTGCTTATAATATTGTCGTAATCACTAGATTTATTTCGTTTTACATAAATTTTACATATGGTTTTGAAGGACACGTTTCATCAAAGATACTTTAAAATCTTTTAGAGAAATTTTTAAATACAAGATTAGGGTCATCTTTTCTATGAATATGTTAGCCCATGTCTCATTATATAGTTTAACATCAAATTTGACAATAACTATTCCCGATTTTAAGTCAGAGGTTATGGAGTTGTTAGTTAAGATTTTGTCAATATAGTGGAAGAATTTTTTTATTTCGTTTTGAAATTGTTGTTTATGTTAAATTTAAACACTATATCGTAGAGTTTTTTTGTGTTAAAAAATTTTTCATATTTAAAACAATCAGTTTTTAGTGTCAGAAAACTATTTGTGATAAATTATTTCTTAAGCTATTAGTAAGCTGTTTTTAGAAAGGAGGCCAATTTAAATCTGCAACAATGGAAGCTTTTATTAGCTCAATTTACAAGGTCTTAATATGATAATTTAGTTTACAGTATGACAGTATGATTGTCAGGCTACCTGATCTATTTCAAATTTATATTTTAGATATAGAAATCTTTAAGTCTTTCAAAATTCTTACTCACACAACGCATCTAAACACAACAGGATATTTAAACACAACAGAGTATTTAAAACTTTTAAAAATTCCCCAGGATTGAAAAATTTGTGAATTAAGCAGCTTTAATTAATCTCAGTCCAAATGATTGGATCATAATTAGCAAGATTTATGGTCATATTTTCAACTATTTTCGATGCGAAAAGGATCATTTGATGTTAAATTTGGTCAGTTTTTTAGGTGAGATCATTTTGATTGGTTAAGAATTAAGTACCATGAAAAATCAAAATATGATAAAGTTAAGTATATCGGTGTGTGGCTCAGAGGTAGGTTATACAATTTACGTGCGCTAAACCTCCGGCTCGAACCCTCCCGTGGGTGGTCATCTTTTAATAAGTTCGACTTTCGATGATCTCCCACAATTATGGTAATTATATATATATATATAAAAAAAAAAACGAATCAGGGCCAATAAAGGTCTTTTAAAATTTTTAAATTAAATTTAAAATGCCTTTTAAAATTTTATATAAAGGTTTGGTGCAGTGTAGGATAGTTATGTATTGTTTAGTCTGTTTTTTTTTTCGTGTTGATGTAGTGTTTATATAAATTATAAAGAAAAAAAAGAAATAAAAAAAAAAAAGATCTTTACATATGTACATTGATTGGGGATTACATAGCTCAAAACTGTGATGTTCCTCGATTGCTTCTTTTAGCTTCCTTTGCCTTATTTTCATGTGGGAGTTACAGGTGTGAATTTTCCGATTGGCAGTTTTCCAGGTGGGAATTCGCTTAGTTACCGTTCATGCTTTCTTCAAGACCCCTTGACATCGTTATAACAATAGCGGACTGCAAGGACCCATGAAAGAATTTATGTTGTAAAACAGAGTGGCTACATTAAAACTGAAAGATATCTACTATATTATCTCACCTTTAAACATACGAACGTGTGGTCCTAATAATAGTAATAATAATTTGAAACCATTGTTTTTTTTTTACACTGTTTTTTTTTTTTTTTTTTTTTTTAAACATGAAAGGTTTAAATTTTCATAGTAATAATCGATTATTAAGGATTGGTTCAATATTGTACATATTCTAATATTCCTAGATCTACATTTAATTTTTTTTATTCTGTAAAAAACCATGTTAACGTTAAAGAAATTATCTTTAGAAGTAATATAAATATTTATATAGACTTGATACAAACTTGGTACAGAATTTTACCCTAATCAATAATCATATATGAACATGAGTCTGAAAATCAACAGCAAAAAGTTATTGGGCTTTAATGTTCTCTAAAATTGTTATGTTCTGTTTTATTATTTTTGCAATGCCAGCTTCAGCTACCTACTCTGTTCTGTTATATATAATTAATTAGCCGATTTAGACTGGCCTGGTTTCTGGATTGCTTCAAAAAATCATGTTGAATGAGAAGTTGTTTATACTATATAAAAACAGAACATGTTGAATTATCAATGTTATGTTATTAGCATGGGCGACAGTGTGCTTTTTTTAAATTGGAAGTTTTCGAAAATTATATAAAAATATAATAGATGTATTCCTTTATTTTTTTTCAAGGTGACTTTTTTTATTGAATTTAATAATCTTTTTTAATATATATACTTTGTTATATCTTTCCCAACTGCATGAATCACTTTTTTGACTTTTAGTATGCAAATGTGCTGCTTTTTAGGAATCGCGGAATTTGGACGCAAAAATTTTTTTTTCTGTACTCAGTAAAATGCAAATCGTTAATATTCTGGTCTGGGTTTTTTCTTAGCCCTGAAAAAAGGTCTGGGTATAAAAATATAAAAATCTATATCAGAAATTCTGGCAGCGTGGTCTTCAAAAGTTGAAATAAAGTATGTTTTGCTTGTTTAAGTAAACTTATAGATATAGATTTGTCTTTAGTTTATTGTTTTTTGAAAACTTTGCCTTTTATCTTTCATTTGCAAAAAAAATTAGGACCATAGCATAAATATTTCTCACGCGATAGCTCTTTGAAATTTTGTGAAGTTTCACTTTTTCGATTTTTTTTTTTTTTTTAGGAAAAATATGTTACGAAAAAAAGTTTATTTTTAGATGAACTGTTCTCTCTTATTACAATTTATCTTGAGCTTCCATATGAGAGAAAGAGTCTCATATTGCTGTTGATAACAATAGAAATACAAATAGCTATACTTTTGTAGTAAATGTAAAGTTAGTAGCAAAAT
>JAUZNK010072540.1:1406-13902 GCA_035046665.1 Euphysa ruthae | reverse complement strand
ACCTCTACTTTAAGGTCTTTTTATTCATTTTGATGTCAATTTATGAGCCATTCTACGCATTTTTACTTTTTGTTTAAAAATTTGATCCCCTATTCCACAACTAGATATTTTTTTAGATTTATTGCTAAAAAGATTTTCTCAAAAAAAAAAAAAAAAAAAAAAAAAAAAAAACATATCATTAGACACCAATGCTTTTTTAATTCTGTAAAGCAGTTTTTCTTTTGCTATTGAGTATAAAAAAAACAATAGTTTTATGTGTTAAAAAAATGTTTTTTTTGAGAAAATTTTATAACAAACATTAGTTAAAAAATTATTTGGCATTTGTCAGTAGAATAAAATATAACGACTCATTAATTTGAGAACACCTCATTATCATTGAATATTAGGTAGATTGATCTTAATTTCACAACCTCAATGATACTACTAACTTCAAATCATTCTTGTATTCAAAGTTAAATTTAAATCCAAAAAGAGAAATCCGGTGGTTAATAACTTGTTTTATAACCACAGTGTTTAAAAAGCGTAAATAAATTTTACTAAAATGGTTAAATTATAAAGGTTAAATTTACACAACTCAAATATATCATTTAGGAGTTTTTATAGTCATGGAAATAATCAATCAATATTTAGAAACTAGGTCAATGAACGAAAGATTAATTATGATTGCTTGAATAAAATATTTTGGAATAATTTCAAAAAAAATTACCTTTGCATTGGTCCACAAGTGTCGCAAGAGCTTTCATTCTCAATAAAGGATCGTGTGTCCAAATAACCAATCTACGCAGTGTCAGCCTATCACTACTGACAACTAAACCAGAATCCTCTTGGTTTTGTTGAGCTTCCAAAACTGCAATTAGTCTGTAATATTCAGTTATTTCTTTTTGTATTGCAGCACAAAAACTCTGACCGACTAGACCTAAACCCTTATCACCAGCACGTGCATCAAGATATTTGCGTATTCGGCGAAACAACCAACCAAGCTCCGAAAGTTTGCTTATAATATCACGTATAGGTAATGGCACGCCTATGTCATTACTAATTCTGTACATATCTGAGCTTGAATCAAACTTGATCAATTTACCTTCAATTCCTTGAAAAACAAACAAAACATCACGAAGGAGTAGTCTTTCATTAATTTCATATAACGTTCCATCGGGGTTCGGGGCAAATGTCTTACTTAATAGCGTATTTGTTTCATCTGATTTAAAAGGCATAGCCTCATTCTCTTCTTCAGTATATTGTTCAATTTTATTATGATTTGACTTTTGTGATGATCCTAAAACACGGCCTAAGAGCTTTGATTTAGAAGCCATTGCAGCTATATTTGAAACATCGTGATCATTATTTGAAGCAGTAGCTCTAGACCTATAGTTTATACCAATATCAGCAGCTTCATTCTTTGACGCAAGACCGCGTGGAACAAATGAAGATAAGTCAGGAGTAGGATCCATCGTAGAGTTGAAAGTGCTACCTAATCCACTACTCGAGGAGTTTGATTTCTGAAGATTTATTGATGATAAAGAAGTCGAGAAGGAATCAAATGAGCCTCCAAAATAAGAGCTCTAAAATAAAATAAAGCCACTAAAGATTCATTGGGCTCCCAGAATTACAATCTCAATGAAGATAATTGAAGTTTACCAAAAAATATTTTTTCACTTGCCTTATGACAAAATTGTTAAAAATATATATAGACTAGACTTTAAAAAAATGAAATATCGAACTTGGCTTAAAAATAACCTGCTAAGGGGTTGTTGACTAGAATTTGTTTATGTGGCCTAAATCATTTATAGCTAATTATCATCACAATTTACATTTTGTTCAAGGTCTCACCAATATTTTTAGGTATTTTACAAAAAATTGAAATCCATAATTTAAAAATATAAGAAATTTCTCAAAACTCTGTGATGCCAACAAGCTATACTTACGATGTCAATGGTGTTTAACTTTTACTCTCACTAAATATTTGATCTTGACAATAAAAAAAGTTTTTCAACAAAATAAAATGCATATTCCTCCATTTCAGATGGACTTTAATCTCTGAGTCTAAAATGCCAAAACGTTTTGGGATTTTTCTAAGGGCTTTTGGCTAGGGAAAGACAATTTTCATAAGTACCATATGGCCTAAATGATGGTCATTTGCCTTCATAATAAATTTGAAAAAGATCCAGCAACTAACATCACACTGAAAAAAATGTGATACCTGGAAAAAAAAAAAAAAAGAGTTAGCACAAGATTCTTTTCCACCCACAAACAGCCTCAAGACCATTTTCACTACCTATTAGGCTTGTGCAGGGGTCGAAATAAGGGCTTAATGGACAGTTATTTTAAAATAAAATTACAGCTGAGGATCTGGGGGCACTTTAAGGCTCCCTGTACTCCCCAGTGGAGTACAGGGTGAAGGCCCAATTTTTTTTTGAAATAACACTATCAGAAGTCTTCTGAAGTGGTCAAAACATTGCTTTTCCACATTAAAATAACAAACAAGTATGTTTATGTCTGAGAGAGCAAAATGGGTAGGTAGGATGCTTAATTTGTTTTTGAAAATAGTTTCTCTTTAGTCTTCCTATCTATTTAGAAACGACAACAAAAAATGAAGAAGTTCACAGTTCCAAACAACTCATATATTTACGTTAAAAAAGAATGCACCATGAAACAGATATATAAAATCTATTTCTCAACAAGGGAAAAAATTCTTATTATCCTCAGTTCCCATGATTTTTTTGTTTTGATAATAGTGAGATGTTTTTGATAACAACTTCGCAATACAATTTAATACAGAATATCTATGGAGGAGTGGTAATTATGAGATGTCTGCAATTTTTCTATCAGAAATGAAAAATAATTTCGTTAAATAATTTTCGAGTCAGTTTTAACTGACTACTGACAGCTATTTCGACCCCTGTTGTGGGTTTTCTATTTTTCAAAGTTTTCCTCCTTAAATATTCACATAAGCTCCTTAGGATTCCACCCAGGGTACCACACTTTATTTTCTCCATTTCTACTTTGGGTTTCACTGTCAAGTATTGCATTTACATATAATTACTTTTGTGACTTGCCACCTTAGCCTGCATCATACCAATTTTTTTCAATACAGACAAGTCAAATGCGTTTATTTCTAGTATGCTGGGCATTCATCAGGCCCCACAATTAAAAAGAATTTTTTTATTACCTTGGTTTGTTCATTTCATCATGGTATTAGTTCTTTGGTGATGAAATAATTCTATTCATATTTTGTCCAAATATTTTCCATCCCTCTACGAAAACAAAGTTATTTATTTTTGATGAAAAAAGAATATACATATTCAAATTTTTACCTCCACTCTTCTTTTTTATTTCTTGTTATACGTTTTATTTGACTTAGATAGATATATTTCTGCCTTAGTATATTACCTAATAAACCTGTATGTAATTCTTGTAAGTCATTTTTTATTTTCTTTCCCATGTTTACCTACTGTGGTTGGCATGTTTATATCACCATCTTGTCATCAAATATAATTTGTTCTTTCTCTAAATACTCACATAGAATTTTTGAATTTTTCAACATTTTACCCCTTAATATTAATCACTTTCTCTACCAAACTATTTAGCTAATGGTTTCTTTCCTTGGTAGTTTTATGTCTTCTTTATTAGCACAAGGGAATCTTTAATTAGTCATTTGCTTGAACTTGTTGTTCCTTCGCAATTGAAGCACCGTGTGCTAACCGTGTAACAGTTTTAACAAATAGTTCAGTTATTTGTCATTGTATGCAAAAAATATTGGTTGTAGAACAAACTCTCTTGTGTCATAATGTAATGAAGACTTTATTTGGCTTGAATTGTCATGTAAATATAGAGCAGCATGTGTTTTGACCTGTGATGCATGCATTTGCTTATGGTATGATATTGTTCTTACAGATGAAATTACATATGCATAGCTTTCATAATCAGCCGTTTTTAATTGTCTTTTTGCAGGAAGCTCGTCAGATGAATTTGAGAAATGCATTTCATGATCGTATAAATATTTGCACGAAATTTGTACAGCTAAACACGATATTTCTATGGAAATACCACACTTTGATGAAAGATTAGCGCATGTTGTTTTTGACTGTGAAAACTCTTCACATGATTTTTTCTGATAATTTGTGCTCCTTTTAGGATATCTGTTGTTTTTGAGATAAAATACAAATTCTTATCCTGTAAATAAGCATAATTTTATCTAATAGGTGTTGACTTCCTCCTAATCTTACCTCTGTATAATTAATATACATCAAATTTGCAAAAAAAAAAAAAAAAAAAAAATTTTTTTTGTTATACTTTGTGTGGCAATTTATGAAACTTTTTGTTTATTTTGTTCTTGATAAAGTTTAGAACAAAAAAATTGGTGGCCGCATAAATTTGGACACATGACCAAAAAAAAAACCTATGTACCCCCTACCTCTACTTTAAGGTCTTTTTATTCATTTTGATGTCAATTTATGAGCCATTCTACGCATTTTTACTTTTTGTTTCAAAATTTGATCCCCTATTCCACAACTAGATATTTTTTTAGATTTATTGCTAAAAAGATTTTCTCAAAAAAAAAAAAGTGATTGTAAAATGCAGCATGTGAAAGCCAAAAAGTGCTAAAGTAAAATCTTGAGTTAAACAAGTTAGTGACTTTTATCAATGGTATACAAATATATTATACTTGCACTAAAGCTCAAAGATTAATTTTTGAATTTCTTACTCAGTTCACTAATTTGACTAAAGATTAGTTGAACAAGTGAACTCTGATAAGTTGCTACAATCTAATATGTTTCGGCTATATTTACAAATCAAAATATTTTTTAATGTTTAAATAGTTATTTGGTTAGTAATATTCATTTATTTGGGTTTATTATACTGTACCAAGACAACTGAAACTGCATCATAATTTTTACCCCACCAACAACAGCGATAGTAGTATATTCTAGATACCAGATAGTTTGAAAATAAACAAAATTTGACAAGATTTTGATAATATATTCTGATCTTTGGTTTTTTAACTTTCCGGCTTCTTGTGAGATTTTCATCGTAAGTAGCCATAAGTGAATTAGTAAAAAAATTAGCAGGACTTAACGCCAATACCATAAAAGGTCATGGCTGTTGGAGCCCCTTGTGTAGTTTTCCCTTGTGGTAAGTTTTCTTTCATGAATTACAAACAAGTGAGCTTGGGTGGTATAAAAAAAGTTACAAATGAAGACTGCAAGATAATCCACGTTTATATTTTCCAGCACATAAGCCTGTTTGAGAGCAGTCAGCATAAATGAAAACAATAACAAAAACAAACTGCGGAACTGAAAAGGTTGTGGACAAAATTTTCAGATAAGTTATTCAAAATTGTACCATTTTTGGTTAGAACATATTAGTCAGAGACGCTGATATGTTCTTGAAATATTGCTATTTACAACTGTCTCTTTCTTAAAAATTGAAAATTTAGAGATAAGTTCTGGTGCGATTTTAGGTTTTTTACTACTTATATAATATACTAGCTAATTACAGGAATACCTAGGAATCATTTTCTTATTGAATACTATAAGCAATCTTTTATTAAAATTGATTAGTTTATAAAAACAAAAAACAAAAATTAATATAAATTAACCATAACAATATTGTAATGAGGCATATTTTGATATCACCAACATATAATTTGTCTAACTAACATTATAGGATTCTTTAAATAAGAATAAGTAAGCCAATATCAAAATATTTTAGTGGAAGTTATCAAATAAAATCTCTGATAAGAACATCTACTTAACATTAAAATAAACCCAATCAAGGAATAAATAAATGCAAGATCAATTTGAAATCCTGCATATATGATCTTTGACTTTAAAGCAGGATTAATTTTAAAAAAAATTAAAATATCTAACATAAATGAAATAAAATAAAAACTAAAATCAGGAAAAAAGGTTGTGGATTCTTCTGCATCAATTTGATGCTTCCTCAACATAAAATAAAGGAAAAATAGTAATGACATTTTTTAATTGAAAATTTTTTAATAGGCAACCAATTAAGTGAATTGGGACAAAAGTATATTTTCACCTAAAGTTACTTAAGTTAGTCAAATCTTAAAACATCTTGCAAAAAAGTGAACAACCTTCAGATTTAATATTTATATTTATAAATATTTATAAATAGCCTTTATAAATTAAGAAGTGTCGTTAAACAGGATGCTTTAAGTCAAAAAATAGAAGGCTTTAAAACTTAGAATACTTTTCAGTTTTGAAACTTAAAAAAAAAAGCATTCTCCAAATGATTATGATTTTCAAAATATTGCCTGTTTACTTTTGTTTTATAAAATATGAAACAGGGAGTGGAGCAAATACGAGCTATGTGTTCTAACTCCAGTAACACTGAAAGAACTGTCTGTATTTTTCTTAAAATGTTTTATAGAAACCTACAAATTAACATCGGGAGATGATATCTATATCATCTATAGAAGTTTTTTACTGACCTGTTGGATCCTAAGTGTAGTGTTTTAGTGTTGGTTTAAATGTTTGTGGGAGTCGACTTGTAGAACCTTGAACCTTACCTGTGTTTTAGCTGATTTACTAAGTGTGTGGAGCAAATACAAAATAGACCATCTGTTCTTGAGAATATCCTAAAATATAAAAAAAAGATTAATCTAACAATTATCTCAAAGAGAAATCCAACAATTCTGAAAACATAATCCAAGTACATTATTTCATATACAAAATAATACTTTACGAAAATGTAAAAAACATTAAATTGATACCTTGTGAAAACAGAAAATTTTAAAATGACTAAGGTTTTATCAGTAAGAGCAAAATGTTTACATCGGAGACAGCCTTCACAATTAAGTAAATTTCAGTGGAAAAAAACCCGTTAGAATCTTTGTGATTTCCAGCTATATAAACATTATTAGTCCTCCACTTCTATGTCTTAAATTATATATTAATTCTTGCAAATGGATTGTACAGCATATATATATATATATATATTTTTTATGGCATATTTTTTGCAGATGAATTTCATTTAAGATGAAAATCTTACAGTGAAACCTGCTAATTTGATGGTTGTCCAGGCATTTCCAGGAAATGAGGGCTATAGCCAACGCTCATGCCCACACTTTCCTAAATCAAAATACAAGGCTTTTTATAGCCCTCCTAAAACATCTTTAGGCCTCCTAAACTTGGCAAAATCATTCTATTTTTCATGAAATTTAGTGTTATAGCCCACCTAGATAATTTTAGGTGGCCTATTCGCCTGGTGGTTTATTTCTCGGCAGGTCTGCTTGTGACGAGTTATTATAAGGGATGAGACTTATTCAATAAAAATTCATAACACTACTTTGCCTCTTTATTTTGGGTAAACTCAATGTTAATCTACTTAATGAGCATAATGCTTACACCCTTAACAAAGGAACAACACTATCTAACCCTCTTCTAAATAAGTGCAGAAAATTCTTATCAACTTTAAGTTTTAATCAGTTACTTAAAAATCCAACAACAATCACTAAAAACACAAGTTCTCTAATTGATCATATTTTATCTAGTGCACCTGACAAAATTTCTCAAAGTGGAACTTTAGATATTGCTCTCGCTGATCATCAAATTATCAACCCTACACGTAAGATCTGCAAAAAAAAATCAGGGACTACTAAGTTTAAAACATTTAAAAGTTTGCAGAGCTACAGCAAGGAAATATTTAGTCAAAATTTTTCAATGGTTAACTTCCCCAATTATTCAGTGTTTACCAAAATCAATTCAATTCAATTCAATTCAGCATGCTCTGATTTTTAAAAAAAGAATAAAGATAACATCACACTTTTCTAATCACTAAAATTAAAAGCAATTCGCATGTATGGTTTGATGGAGAAACAGCAGATAAAATTAGACTTAGGGACAAACTCTATAAGCAATTCAAAAGAAGTAATGCTGATGTGCACAAGTTGTTAAAGCCAAAAATACCTTACAAATAAACTAAGGGAAAACATAGGTCGGCCTAAAGAACTCTTTAAAAGAAAAAGGTTATAAAGATTATTGGTTATTGAAGCACAAACTAGGGATTTTATGGACAGAGAAAATATTATTTATAAGTTTCAATCTGGATTTAGGAAAGGATTTTCGACCAATACATGTTTGCCCTATCTTCACAAGAAAATTATTTTGGGCTTTGACAAAGGCCAGCATACTGGCATGATTTTAATTGACCTTCAAAAGGCATTTGATACAACAGATCATTCAATATTACTGAAAAAAGATAAAAATACATGAGGTAAATAAAATACATAAGGTAAATAAAGTACATGAGGTAAATAAAGCACATGGGGTTTTCTCAAAACGTGGTTACTTGGTTCAAGTCTTATCTCTCTAACAGAAAGTTTAAAGTAAAAATCTATTTGACAAAGAATGTGTTACATGTGGTGTTCCACAGGGTTCTATTTTTGGTCCACTCTTGCTTCTTTATTTATATAAATGACATGCCACAATCAATAAGCTGTGAATTACTCCTTTATTCAGATGACTCTTGCCTTATTTTTCAACACAAGGATGTTAAACACATTGAATTTATCTTAAATATGAGCTTTTCATGTCTCTGTGAATGGTTTATAGACAATAAACTTAGTATTCATTTTGGTGAAGAAAAAATTAAATGCATTTTTTTTTCTAGTAAAACTAAAGCTAAGACTGTGAGTCTTGTTATCATCTATAGAGGTATATCCATTTACTTACTTACTCACTCACTCACTCATGCACTTACTTTACTTGCTTACATACTACCCAAAGAATAAAAAAGTTCTTCTACTATTTATTAACCAAATCTAACTTAAATCTTAAGAAGAAAAGTATTACATACTTGACCTTTCAGCTTTGAATGCAGCTCTGAGAAGAAAGCAGCTTCTTTCTCTTTGCCTTTCTTAGCAACTAAATAAAATTATAAATAACAAACACAACTAGCTGAAAAAAGATTTCATCTATGTAGAAGTCAGGAAATTAGAAATATTGACTTGGAATTTTCGAAAAGAATTTCATAACTAAAATTTACGAATATATGGCTCACCAGATAACAACAAAATTTAGGTTGAAATAGCTAATAGGGTTATAAACAATTGATACCAACTCTAGACATTCTTAAAACAAGCACTTAGTGGCTAACTGATTCCTGAAAATTGAATTTGCAATAAAATTGTCACATTTCGCCATTAATATAGATATAAAAAAAAAAATTCGATAGATGGCCATTTCAGTTAAAATTCTCTACAGTCCTATAACTTCATGCAAATATAGCAGTGATTAACCCTTTAACAGTTCCTGACGTAATATTACGTCGGCAGAAAATGGTACTAATTATGGGCTCAAAATGTCCCTGACGTAATATTACGTCCATGCCCAGTTTTTAAATTTTGGATTCATGCCCTTATGCTTTTTGTTGTTATACTACTCATATAATAAACAGCTCTTTACACCCTACAAAAAAAAAAAAAAAATCGCAGATTTTACAGGCACCTCGTGTTCAAGTTCAGTAGCAAAGAGTAGTAAGAAGAGAGTATATACCGTGCAAGAATGAAAAGAATTTATGTATAATGCTGATGATGAGTTATGGTGAAGCTCCTCTTTTTTTTTTTGAACTCTTTTTTACTGATGAAATTTGTACATATATAGCTGATTAAAATAATTTATTTGCCGAGCAGGTTATAGCTGAGAAAGAACTTAAAACCACATTCAAGAATGAAACGGTGGTTGCCAATTGATTTAAATGATATCAGGAGATATATTGCTATCATATTTTACCAAGGAATTATTTGGAAACCAACATATGAATTATATTATACTGTGAATCCTCTTTTTGAAAAACTGGAACAAACACTGACGCAATGATGACTTAGTGATTCATGTAGATCGACTAAAGTGTTACTACTTATCATAGAACAGTTAATGCGACTTAAAGCATCAGGAGCTACGTTTTCATTTCCTGGTCGGTACACAATATCGAAACTATAACATGATAATTCCAATTTCCAGCGGTAGATTTTATCATTTTTGATTCTACTTTTATGTTTTTTGTCAAAAATATATGCTACAGATTTTTGATCTATTGTTAGGAGAAAATGCTTACCAGTTAAATAATGTTTCACGCTTTGTGTAAGTCTAGAAGTGGATATATTTGGAGATCTGTCTTGTATACTGGGTCAGAGCTGGCAAATGCCCTGAATCCTGAATACAAATATGTTGCGACAAAAATAGTTATGATGCTGATGGACGGCTTACTTGATAAAGGCTAAAGATGAACGAATAGTATTGTATGAGAAAACAACAAATATTATGGTGACACGTTGGAAAGATAAAAGATATTTATATGACGTCTACTTGTGTAAATGATAGAGAAAATGTAGTTATTTGAGAAAGTAAACCTTAAAACATCCCTCTAGTTATTAACAGTTATAACATGAACATGGAGGGTGTTGATAGAAATGACCAAATGCTGACATCATATGAAGTCGAACGTAAGTGTATAAAAAAATGGTACAAGAAAGCGTTTTGCCATTTATTGAATCAAGCTGCATTCAATGCACGGATCAAGAAAGGTGGCATGTTGAATCCAATGAAATTTCGAATGATATCACAAATGTTCGAAAAGTATGGAGTGAGTTATCCGAAAAAATCAAGTCGTGCTAGTTTAGGGGTGGACAACCCAATGAGATTGACCGGTCGCCACTTTCCAAGCTATGTACCAGAAACTGATTCGAAAAAAAAAAAATCTTTCTAGAAAATATGCTGTCTGTGCCCACCATGGAAAACGGCGAGTCACGGTTTATGTGCATTGCTATAAAAATTATCACGCGTTAATATGAATCTAATTTTTAAATATTTTTTAAGAAAATATTTTTCGGAGATTTTTTAATGACTATATATTGCTGATAAATCCAAAACTAAAGTGTTTTTTGAAATTAATAAAACTACGCAAGTTTTTAAAAATCATTGGACCTCAAAATTTTTTGAACAACCACAACTGAAAAAAATAGCAGACTATTAAAGGGTCAAAACGTGTCTTTAATTTTTTAGGTTTTGAAATTATATAAGAAAAAGCTTCTTTCTAAAATGTTAAACCAAAGTTTTCGACTGTTAGAAGTAATTTTGTCTAAAAGCATTTAAATAGTCAAATTTTGCCTTGATAAACACTTTAGTGAAAGTTTGGAACAATTCAGCTAAAACCTCCCTTTTCAATATTTTTAGTTACAAATTATTTTTATAGCAAAGAAATTCACAACATTTAAAAGCAAATAATATCAATTAATTAAACTAATTTATATTATTATTTATATAATTATGAAGTTAAAAAAAAAAAAATAATAAAATTTTTGTGTTTTACTCCCTAATCTTTGTGACCCTTTGTTTACTAAAATGGAAATACCAACAACTCATTAGAAAGAAGAAAATATGAGCTCTCCTAAGATATACAACATGTTGTTTTATTAATTTATCAATATAAAATATGATATCAAATATTTTCATGTACTTTTTATTCTTAACTTCTACAGTTATTAATCTTTTATAAATCTTAACCAGCACTGTGATTTTGACCTTTTTTAAAATTAAACTCAATTTGAAAATATTTTCCGTACAGCTAGTTCTAGAATTCATTGTGATTTTAAATGTATAAAACAAATAACAGTAATAACTATTCACGTGTGTCTTCATATAAAGCGCTAATATTGAGGCAAGAGCACCACCAATTGAATGTCCAGTGAGAATATACTTCCTGGATTGGTCCTGTAGTCTTTCCATTATGTTGTTCTTTATAAGATTAAAACAATCCCAGAAGTAAGCCATAACTAAAGTTTCATTGTTTTTGAACTTTACAGGCACACCTTTGAACCTTTGTATTTTATTGTATAAACTGAGCCTCAACGGGTGAGAACTGAAACAAGAAAAAGTAGCTGAAAATTATTTATAATAAAATTATCACTTACTAAATATTATTATCATATATAGTATCATAACATTATATAAAATATCATCACAGAAAATATTAAGTTTAAACAAACATAAGCAACTAGTAAAGGACTACGATACAAAAAATTGCCTACAGCTGTGAAAAAATTTCACTTCAGTATAGATAATTCCTAACATGGTTAACATATACTCAACAAAGTTATATTCTGATATCAAACAGATTTCCTAACATGCCTAACATATACTCAGCAATTTTATATTCTAATATCAACATGAATTC
This sequence comes from Euphysa ruthae, assembly GCA_035046665.1. Lineage (NCBI taxonomy): Eukaryota > Metazoa > Cnidaria > Hydrozoa > Anthoathecata > Corymorphidae > Euphysa > Euphysa ruthae. The sequence goes on along the minus strand of JAUZNK010072540.1, from coordinate 1,704 downwards.
CTAACATGTCAAACATATACTCAGCTATGTTATTCCTAACATGGCTAACGTATAATCAGCAATGTTATATTCTGATATCAACATTAAATTCTAAAATGCCTAATATATACTCCACAATGTTATATTCCGATATCGACATGAATTCCCAACATGGTTAACATATACTCAGCAACTTTACATTCTGATATCAACATGAATTCTTAACATCGCTAACACATACTCAGCAATGTTACATTCTGATATCAACATGAATTCCCAACATGGTTAGCATATACTCAGCAATGTTACATTCTGATAT
>JAUZNK010072529.1:0-13903 GCA_035046665.1 Euphysa ruthae | reverse complement strand
TATACATCTATATATATTCATACTATAGATTTCTTGCTAAAATATGGATTTCGTTTAGTAACTCTATTAAATCTAAACTTCTTTAAAAGGATTTTTTTTTCTTTTTTTCTTTTTTTATTTAATTTTTTTTTTCAAACAAATTGTTTCCATCTTATAGAAATATAACCGAAACATTTTCAAAGGGTGGAAAAAACTCGTGATAGAAACCGTCTCGAAAAAATAAAACAATAAGTTAGACTTTTCTGTTACATAAACAAAACAACATTTAAGGAAAATTTTTCTGGAATAAATTAAACTTTAAATTAAAATTTTGAGAAAATATTTTACGGTATTTGGAGAAAAGAAATAATTAAATTGGTTTATCAATACTTTATAGTTTTTTTGTTTTAATAATTATATAATTTCTCCTAAAAACAAAATAAAAACGGATTATTGGGTGCAAATGCGAATATAAAGGTATAATTTTACTCACTTTATACCAAATAAATACTATAATTTTATATTCTTATATTTCACCCACCAATCCACTAAAGAAACTCTATCCCCACTATTTATTTGTATATTTCTTATTTTAATAATTACCCGGTTTTTCTTAGACAAATTACTAACAAAGTTAATGTGCCCTTTAATGATGTATTTATATTAATTGCAATCAAATCTATCCGTCCTAGTTTTTCAAAAAGCGTGTTCGAGTTATAGTCATGCTTCAGGAGCCTAGATTTATTTGTTCGGAAGCCATATTTAACACAATACTTGAGGCTTGAAAAAGATATTTTATGAAAACTATAGCTTATACAAACAATTTTTTTTTGTTAAATTTATAAAATATTAGAAAATTTGCAGTCTGGGGCAAAGTAAATTAATCATAACTTTTAAACCGTAAAATTCTGAACATTATTTATTCCACCAGTTCTTAGTTTTATAGTTTAACATCATAACGAATTAAAATTACTAATATCTCTGACTTAAAATAATTCAAGACCTATGCCTTTTAAATGAAAATATTCTCTTAAACGGTTAATTTTTCATGTTGTGGAAGAGTTAATATTTGTCTCAGATGATTTATTTTACAAAGCCATATCGTAATGGGTTTTTTCATTAACTAATTGATCTATTAAGCCTATTTTGATGATAACCTCTGGTTACATTTTATAATCTAATAATTAAAATATGAAAAACAATCAAAAAGATTTTGGTTTCCTATTTCTGGGATAAAAATACATTTACTTGATTTTTCAGAAAAATTGAAAACATTTACTCACTACATAAATAACCAGGAGCCTCACAAACATCCACACAAGTTTCTCCATCTTTACATGGTGATCCAACACATTTCAGACGAGGCTAGATTTTAACATATAATAAGATTATCTTAACACCCAAAAGAGGTTGTACAAAGGTGTCATATAGAATAATACCTTTGTGACTTTAAACAGAATATAAAATAAAAACAACTCGTGAGAAAACTTATTAAAAAATAATTTGTAAGAGTAAGTGTTAATATTTTTCAAGTCTTAAGAAGGTCGCATGTACCATTTGGAAAAATTTAGCTATAGTAAAAGGGCAATTGAAGCAAAATTGTTTAGTACCATTTTTTCATAAACTTTTTGCTTTAAATTAAAAAATTATATTTTTAATTATAATTGCAATTTTAAAGAGAGATCTTACATATGTATAATTTCCTGACACTGCCAAAATAAAACATACTCACAGCTTTAAGTCTTACGAATTGCCTAACCATTACTATAATTCTATTATATTATTGTCTTAAATCAAATACATGATAGCTGTTGTTATTATAAGGTTAGGAAATCTAAATTATTTCTATCCGTTTAATCTTGTTTTTTGGTTTCCTTTAAGAAAATATTTTGACACAAAAACTATCTCCAACATATCATCTAAAAAATACCGAAAAAAAATCCAAAACTTTGTAAAAATATTTACTTTGCCGGTTTTACTATTCTTACTGGTAAAAAATTTTAAACTTCTAACTTTTGAGTAATCAATTGCTGTTTTAAGGAACATCAAAATCATTCTTTAAAAAGATCAATCTTTCAAAACTTTTTAAAAAACATTTCTTGTAAAAGGAACAAGAAACATTTTTTTTTTTTTTTTTCCTGTGAAACAAATTTAGTAAATTGATTTGGTGTCAAAGCTCTTAAAGCTACCTAAGTAATCGGAAAAAATCTTGATCAGATTGATTCATTTGTAAGAGAATAGTTAAACTACTTTTAACAGATTAGTTTTAGACACAATTTGCCATAACACCACTATCAATTTTGATTAATCTTCATTTATTTTTTTATCCTGAATTTTTTAACGTACTTTCAAGGTTTAGCTCAATCTGATAATAACCCTATCAAATATAAGCTTTGAAAATGAAAGTAAGTGGTTTTAACAAACTTAACACAAAAAAAAATCGATTTTCAATGACTAGAAAAACAGCTTTGAATTCTCTGTGCAGACCAAAATAAGCCAAAAAAGTTTTTTAAATCCATATTTAGAAACTTTCACTATTCTAATTGGTCTAAACCACAAAAACACAGATGACCTAGTGTGATCTGCCGATATTTAATCTTGACTGTATAGAGTAATATTAGTTTGAAAAATCTACCAAAAATTCTCAGAAAAGCAAAATCAACACTTTCATTCAAAACTTTGGTATCATGCTGTGACCATTCTCATTGCTTAAAATACAAGTAACGTGAAACTCATGATAAAAGATTTTAGACCAAAGTGTCGTGGTTTTGCGCGTTGTGTTATTGTCAAGTGTTCAATCTGTGACTTAAAACTGATGAAAATATTTTATATTTCTTTTCGTATTAGTTCGAAAGAAAATTTTAACACTGCTCAAACCCAAGGCTCCAAAGGCTCTTGACCGAAACCGTTTGATGCTAATGTTAGTGCCGTTATCGGAAACTAATTTAAATGTTTGATAACTTGATATGCCATAATTTCACCAATAATATCATAGATACAAAATTAAACTGTTAAAGGATTTATACTGATAGAATTGTCAGGTGTTCCAAATTTTATACATTTTTACCCTTTAATACCTTACAATAATACACAAATATAATTAGTGGAAAGATTTGTAGAAGATTTCCCACATGAGCAACTTGACAGTGATAAATATGGAAAAAGTTCTCATACACACCCATTAATAAACGCATTCTTCATAATAGAGCGCATGTAATAAACACCTAGTAACCAAATTTAACATAAAATTGCGCCTATAATAAGCACCTCTTAATAAACGCATTCATTATCAAAGTGTGCTAATAATAAGCACCTCTTATTAAACGCGTTTTTCGTCAAATAATAAATAAACAAAAAATAAACAAAACTTATAATAAACAAATCTAAGTAAACACATTCCTATTTAAATGGCGCTTATAAAGAACACCTCTTAGTAAACTCATTTCTCATGACTGGGCGTTTATAATATACAGCCCTTAGCAAACGCATTCTTCATCAAAAGGCTCTTAGAATAGAAAATTTTCGTTAAATTGATAAAAATGTATCAGGTATTTTATTATCAATTTTAGCTACATCATGTATATATTATGAGATTTATATGCCATTAGGACACCTTACTAATTGAAAAAAAATACCACAAACAGTTAAAAATATATGTAAAACTCCCAATACACCAATATACACCAGTATTAATACACCAGTATTCAACTTTGGGTTTATCTTTTGGTTAATAGACATATAGAGTTAGAACTCAAAAAGGGATGAAAGTGACAAGTCCGTACTCATTTTGGTTTGATATCGTTTTTGAGATTTCGGTCAAAAAAACACTTTTACAGCATGCATCAAATGTGAATTTGTGCTAAAATTTGAAAAAAGTATCATATAATATGCACACGATTTTACATCTAAAGTCGAAAAGTTTTTTTGCAAGTCACACGTGCGCCTTGCAGCATTCCACTTTGTTATCAACCACTTTGGAATGTAAGTGGACCCAAATATTTATTTTCCACTCTCTTGGGCATTTAATAGATTTCTAAACATTTTCTTTGTTCTACGAATATTATAGTTATACTCTGAAACCACACAATTTTTTGCTACATGAAATGATTACCTCGTGTCAGTCGTTATTTGTTAGTAAATTAACCTTCAAGTTTATAATTTTACTATCTTGCTGAATTTATTCTTTGGTCATTTATAATCACTTTGGAGATGTTTTTACACAGTTTGTTATCTCTGTAATAATGTCCTTTAAAAAAGTGTAAGAATCCTTACATGTTTTTAGACATTTTTTAATTAAACATTTTAATTAGTCGCCGCTATGTCAACTTCTAAGAAACAACAAAATACAAAATGACGGAACGACCTTGATTTAAACAAACTATCAAATAGATAGTCGTTAATTTTATTTACGTTATGAAGTAGCGAAATGCATGACAACGATTTGATCATGCAATTGAATCATGGTTTGAGAACATGTCTTAATCAATTTTTTAAAGATTTTCCTTAATTGATTTCAAATGAAAATATCATTTTTGTCTAACGTTTTTAAAAAATGGGCAAATGGAATGATATCATAATATAATAGATCTTTAGCATAATATGTAATAGGATTTAACTCAAATCATAAAGTGCTCGGTTGGCAATTTTTTTATTACTTTTTCTTTTAATTTTCTGAAAAAAGGAAATTTTAACCAAACCCGGGGGCCTTCTATTAAAATTAGTTCAAAACAATAATGTTGGCCCCATGTTAAAGTATTCGATCAATCCAATAATTGAATCCTTAAAATTTCTTTTTTCTTGTTAAGATTTCTTTTTAAATGCTATATGCACCAATTAGCCAAATTTTAGAAGAGATAACAGCTAGTTATTAACATTCCTGTTAAGCGACATGGATAACAAAGTAATAAAAACAAAAAGAGGAAACGAGAGAAACACAGAACGTTCGTCTAAAAAGCTTATAAAAATCTGGCAGAAACGCTGACATTCCTCCCTTCAATGGTGTCGTAAAAAGCATTGTCGAAGAAAGAGTTTTTGAAACACAAGCATTTTTGATACATTAAATAAAAGGGATCTCTTTGCCCATAACAGATTACAAGCTGGTCATACCCACCATATAAACCATACGAAATCGTCAGGTGCAAGTGTCTAGTGCTATACAAATTTTTAACTGTTGCGTTGAAAATAATAATTGATTCTATTCAGAATATTTAGGAGATGGATACATATCTTCTTTTAAAGGAGTTCTTACACACGATCCTTACCAGCAATAAAATTTTAATATGGATCGTAAAGCCAAAATTTTGACTTTCAAAGAATTAAAAATGGTTCCTGGGTTTCTTGTACCTTGGAGGGTTGTAGCAAGTTAAATGAAAGATGAAAGTTGTTATCAAAATATAAGATAGTTTAAAAATAATTTTTTTTTTAAACAAAATAATTAATCTATCTAAGCAGTAAAATAAAAAAAGAAATAAAAAGAACGAAATTAAAACCACGTTTAATAAACAAAAACCATTAGAATGTTATTGAAATGAGACATTCCAAAAAAGTGTCGCAAGCTGGGTATTCCCTCAATTTTATTTTTCAAAACCTATTTTTAGGGATCTAAGAAAAAAAAAACAGTAGTGTTTAAATTACATTTCTACTATTTATGAAATTATTACTATAAGAGAAATAATTTATATTAATATTTTCTTTAAAGCAAATTTACCTCAGGATTTTTTAATTGCTTTAGAAATTCACTTGCTTCGTTTCTAGAATATCTGTCTATTTTTGATTAAGCCATTTACAATTTGAAATTTTTTTCAATTGTTTAATAATCAAAAATTTACATTTCATTAGCGTTAAAAAGGTTAATTCTTATATAAAGAATCTCAAAGATTTGAAAAGTCTAAAAAATTCATTCAAATTATAGAGGCTTTCAAATTACAGAGGTTGGAATAAGAGAAATTCCGCTGTATTTACATCTTTATATCTTAAGTAACACATGTGTTTGTAATATAATGTAATTTAACTGTAATATAATGTGGTTGTAATACATGCAGTTCAAATTCAAGCTAAAGTATTAAAATAACTCTAAAATTTCTAATGTTTTCATCGAATTTTAAACATTTATCAAAATTCATACAAAAGAATAAATTTATTCTTACCCGTAGATCAACTGATATTGTGTCTTTAGCAACTTCTTGGCTAAGCACATAAGTTATCAACGAACAAACTCTTTCCGATATCTTATATTTTATAAATTCACATTTCTTTGAAAGTTTGCATCTATGGACACACATCTGTAATGATATTTCCTCATAAAGCTCTATTACAGTGCCCAATACAGCAGTGTTTCGTTGTATTATGAAGTGGTTTGGAGGAATTCCACAGTTTAAATTCGAACAACTGACATATAATGGAAAGACAAGTAGAAGAAGCATATACCTAGATATATAATATAAGCATGAAAAGTAATTTTTAAGCTTTATATTATGATTATTAAATTTTATTTAAAATACACTCAATTGCACATACAGTTTGATTTTAATAGCTTTTAAGTTTTCAAATCACACGAAATTATATTTATATTTTTACTACTCGGTGGTTTGACGTGAAGAAATGTTTTTTGTTTGATTGCGAGACGTTTATTTCATATTTTTATTTATTTTTTTATTTTTTGAAAGCTTTGGTAATCTGCCTTTAATTTGTTAAAAAATTTCCGTAATCACTTGTGAAATTTTGCTTTTTCTACGAAATACCATAGTCATAATAAAAATAAATATCCTGGTCAGTATTGAGCCGTCGTAAAGTTACCTAAAGTTTTTACGCTTAAAAACGAAAACTTGTTTAAAAAAGCAAACTGCAGGCAGGTAGGTGCATGAAAATATTTAAAAATGGAATCGAACAGTTTGCTTAATGATGAATAGTTTTTGAATGGTATAGATATAGAACCAAAACCACTCACTCCAGTAGTATATTATCTTGTGCTGGATGTCCATAGGAATGGAAATCTGAAAGCGGGCTTAATCCTCACGTAAAGATAAAGCATACTGTCAAAATTATTGATACTAAAGTTGTTGAGTCAGCATGTTTAATAAATGATTAATTTAAAAAGGGTATAATCAATTAGTGGTGATTTGTGTTATCCACCTAGTACAAGAGAAGCATATAAGATTACAAAAGAAGATGCTCATTATTCATTTGATTTCATCAAGCGAGTAACAACTGGTTTCAATGGAAATTCTAAGTGTTTTTATCCCAAATTGTTAGCAGGGAAGATTCTTTCAAAAACCTAAGCAAGCCTTCTCTCTGGTTAAGGCCTTGCAAATTATTTCAAGCGCATATTAGTAAATCACCAGATAACAAAAACTCAATTTTCAACATCATTGAGGTACCTACCTAACTCTCTGATTCAGAAAAAGGTCTTATTTTCCATAAGCGTATATATTTTTGTTATCTTTTATCGAAGAATTCACAGTTGAAAAAGTTGGCAAGGACAGTATGGCAAGAATTTTTTTCGATATCGTTGGCTGGAAAGTTTGGAAAAAATGAAAATCATCCTATCGTAACATCTGACTGCAATCAAAAGTTTGTTGGCACAAAAAACCGTGGTGGACTTTGGTATGTTCCATCATGTGTCATTGCAACTAAAGTTGACTATTAAACTATCAAGTTATCAAACATGCCGCAATATTCGACTGTTCTAACGGCATCATTTGAAGCAAAAGTTTATTTAAGGCTGTATTTATAGTTAATTATTAATTGTGCAGATTGTTTTAAGTTCATGACTGAGTATGGTGTTAAGTTAATGTATTCTACGGTTGATTTAGGGAATTTTATAAGTTGGCAGTTCAACTATTTATAAAAAAATATCTAAAATGTGTGTCCATAAAAAAAGTTGTCACTATTCCACATGTATTTTTTACCTTAACTTGCATCTAAATGAAATATACATTTGCGTGATATTTTTATCAAGTGTGAGGGATCAGACAGAATATAAATAAGGCGTTCTTTATCCGCAATGTCATTTTTTACACAATATGTGTCAAAAACATGGTTTCATAAGTCTCCAACACATGTTGTACAACAACTTTTAAATCGTAGGAAATTTCTAAAATTCCAACAACTTTCCATAAATATGGAAATAACTGTATAGGTTGAAGGTTGCAAAAACAATATTTAAATGGGTTGACAACACTTCTGACAAAAAAAACTAAAACATGTGTGGCTTGCTCATCTACTTTTTTAAGACGTGCGGAATTTATACTTGGATCTACAAAGTCGAAAAAACTGATAAGTTCAGCAAAGTGCTTGTCACAAACTATGTTTTCTTGAATTTTCATCTCGTCTTTTTCAGAAATACGCTCGATTTTTTTGGCAATAAGTTAAAATCAAAAAAAATAAATAAATAAATAAAAATTTGTTTTGCTGTCTAATGCTGTCTAAATCCCTTGTTTGATGATTTGTGATAACTTTGCTGCTCTTCTCAAAAAAATTCATGATAATATAATGAATAAGGGATCAACATTTGACATAATGAATATTAAATATCGTCATTAACAACATTAAATTTAAGCTCTCAGTTATTTATTTTTGCATGATAACTTTCATCTGCCAAAACTACTCGTTATTGAGACTGGAGCTTTATCACTTGCAGCTTGAAAATTACCATTTTTTTGCTTGAGAATCCTGTTTCTTTAGCTTTAACAAGCCGGACAACAAAATTTTTAAAATGATTGAAGAGAATTTTCACAAAATAAACGAAAATTATTTTGAAACATAAAGATTTACGTAAGCTGAAGAATCTATTATATATGCATCATAGATATCACCGTATCATATTCACCGTACTTGAAGAAATACTAATATCCCAGTTATTCAACTTAAAAATACTGATACGTTTAGAAAACTCTTCAAAATGTTTATACAAAAAATCAAGACAAGCTGGTCTCTAGACATCATATGTCAATTTATTTAAAGGAATTCATACAGCAGATGATCAGAGAAGAGATGTAGCAGAAGGTGGTATTAATTTCATTGGCAAGTTTAATGTTGGAATGGATTCAAGTTTCAGGTTTTTTCGTGCTTCGTTGATGATGAGTAATATCATAGTGTTTCTCGCAAATTTATAAAGATTTTCTCTCGATTTGCAAGTTCGAGCTAGCTTTAATTACGCCATCATCAAAAATATTCAAGATTTTAGAAAAAATTAATTTACGAATTTAGAAAATAAATCATACAAATGTTCACATATGAATAATCTACTTTTGCAGAAAGATGGTTGCTAATTTTGGCGAATATAACGAAATCATTTTCTAGTAAATGAAAACTGTTATCTATTTCTATAAAAATTAAACTTTCAAGTCATTTTTATAATCAAGTTGGAAATTCAAGGTATAGATCTGCGCGGTGACCAAAAATTTATAAATTTACCTAAAAAATTTAATTAAAATTATAATTACCCGGCATTTTATGCAAAATTATATAAATAAATCCTTGCCCTCAGTCATTTATCAATTAGATTAAATCCAAATCTTTCTTTCTTGTGAAATTCATACGAAATTTGACCATACGCATGCATTGTCTTTTCCAAATTATGATGGAGCATTTTGACTTTAATTCATAGAATATTTTAAACTTAAAACTTGAAAAAGAATTTTAGAAAATATTCCCCTACAAGTTAACTAAATTTGTTTTTAAACCCTTCTTCATTGATTCATATTCTAAAATCCTTCTTCATCAATATAGTAGGTAGAGCACTTTTTTTATCAACCCCTTGGATAAACACTCCAGCTGTTAATTTTTCAAAAATCTTCTTTTAATCTACAACTGAAAATTAACTCTATAAAGCTAACGTATTGATACAGTTCAAAATCTTTCGCTTTGTTGTGGACAACCTTATATCCCTTTTTGTGAGCAAAAATCTGAAAGATTGATTACTGACACTATCTAATTTTGGTTTTTCAAATCTTCCGCTAGCTAACCACACCCATTCTTTTTTTAAATAAAAGTTTGCACTCACGCTTCTATGCATCACAAATAAAGCGAATTCATTAACTTAAAATAATTTAACATTATAACGTTGACATTTTTGGAAATAAATTATGCCCACCTTTTTAAACCTTCCATGTCTTGAATAATTCGTAGTGCTAAAACATGTATTTATTTAAAAAACAGAACTTTCAAAAAGCATATAAAATCTCAAACTATGCTCAAACAAAGTTGTCAAAAGTCAATATCGTTGTTAAAACCTTTTATTCAATGGCTTTCATTGCGTTTATTAATTTTAACACTTAATTAACTTCAAAGATGTTTTAAATATTAAATATTCATTCAATTTTATGTTTGCAACATGCATAGCGCCACTTAGATCAAGTCAGTGAATTTTTTCATTGTGAATGCTATAACGAAGATGTTCACCAATAAATATTTTAACGTATTTTGAAAATTTACATGGGAAAATGTGACTTTTATTAAGTTATATATAGAAATTACCAGGTAGTTTAAACAGGGTCTAAAAGTTAAAAGATCAGATTTTGGTTCGTACATAGAAAGTGGTTAACACACAGACTTAGATTATTAAAACTTTCAACACAATATATAAAGTCAGTATCATCAGCAAAATGAAAAATTTTGCACTGACTAAAATCAATATATTTTTCATTATTGAAAAAAAAAATAGTTGACTTTGAGGAAAACCACACAAAACCATTTTTAAATTGAAACAATTTTTTGTTCTAATGAATTAACTTGAGTTTTGTCATTTTAAAAAGACCTCATAAAGTCATTGCACAAGTTTTATTTCAAAAGAGGTATTTCATGGTTAACAGTACGGCAGGTTATTTGCAAATCAATAAAAATACTACACCCTATAAAACTTCTGTCAAGTTCTGATTTATTCATTTTTATTTGATATGCTAATGCATGACTTTTAGAATGTTAAACTCTAAAACTGTAATTTATATCATAGACCAGTTTACTCAAAATATAAATAGGTTTAGTTTGTTTATGTCCCAGCTGGCACATTGGATTAACTTTAGATTTATTTTAGATTTTAACAATAAGGTTGTACTGTGGTTAAAACTAAAAGTTGCTCTAATGTTAGTACGCAACTTTAGTCTAAAGTAAAAAATTAGAATGTTCCTTTTACGTTGTGATTGTTTTGTGTTTAATCTAATATAAATGACAAAAATTTATGTTAACAATGTGCTTTTACTGTATTTAGATTTTTAAATTTTTATTCAAAAAATTATCAGGAACAGTAAAATAACAGGATGTGATCTCTTAGCCAAATATATTATTATTGAAGACATATACACCTTCATTTAAATGGAAATAAACCTATGTTGATCTTACACTATTAAAATAAAAAGTTTTAAGATGGCCTTACACTACAAATGAAAAAATCTTTGATTTTTAAATGTAATATTTAAAAAAAAAAATGTCCAATTGGTGAAAAACGCCGCAAAAAAAACTTATTAATTTTTACCCTCAACTTATCTGCGTATTATAAACTAATGAGATTACAGAATGATACCAAACTGATAAAATTTTAAAAATAAAATTTAGTCAATTTTTCTGGACAAAATTTTTAAAAACATGAGATAAGAAAGACAAAACCCATTTTTCAAAGCAAAGAAATTTTAATAGGGTACATCATTAAGCGTGATGTCATGAACAATTTCAGTTCAGAATTTCCAGCAACAACCCTTTACTGTGGATTTCTCCTTATTCCGTACCACTTTTCGTATTTTTCTAAGATTTTTTCGAACAACATTTATTTTAACTATCAAAAAACTGTACTAAAAGTAAATTGAAATTTATAAGTTATGGACCGCAGAGTTTTACAAATTCTTGATTTCTAAAAAATGTCTTAAAAGTTTTTGAAAACTGTCACAATTTTCTAAAGCTATGAATTTCTTGTCCTTCTGTCTTATTTTTGTCCTGATTCCTTTTTCTTCTTGTTCTAAGTTTTTCTGGTTATATTTCATATAATCGAAATCAGATCAAACACAAAATTATAAGTAAGTTTTTAACTCAGATTCCAGTAAAAAAATCAAAAATTAGAGTTAGAGAGGTTCAGGTAAAGTTTTACTTAAAGAAAAAGCATTAAGATTAAGCGTAAATGCACTCTTAGAGGGTTAGATGCATAATTAACAGGGTTTCGAAAATTTTGTTTTTTACTTTCAAACTCAGGTTATACACTCAAACAAACTGTTTTTTAAAACAAGGATTTGAAATCAAGTGCTAAAATAATTTATAATTATTTTTAGCTTTGTGCAAAAGTTGTTTAATCATTTTTTATTCGTGGAATTTAATTGATATAGTGGGTTATATCATATTAATCTTTTCAACAAATTATGATCAATTGTTTGCTAACAAGAAAAGTATAAAAAAAGACCCCGAGGTGATTAATAGAATCAACTTGAATAAGAAACTCTTCAAGGCAAGTTTTCTCAAAAAGAAATTTTAAATTGAATTTCAAAACATAAACATTCAATTTAAAAAGTTGCATAGGCTGAAAGGGCTTTAACTAAGAATTCACACAAAAAAACAAAAATAATAAATTTTAAAAAATAAAAATTTAAACATAATCGCCCGACGCAAAAATAGCAGTTTTTATAAAAAAACTGGTTAAGGTATTGTGGGATTCTGGCCAATATTTTGAGTAGAGTAGCTGTTCAATATATTTCTAAGGGCCGTAGCGCGTCAAAAATTAAAGTAAAATGTTAATTATTTACCTATTTATATATTTACTTAATTATTTATTTACTTACTTACTTATTTACTTACTTACTTACAAGCATAATCATTAAATTACTTATTTACTTACTTGTTTGACTGATTGCTTGCTAGCCTGTACGCTTGCCCGCTTGCTTGCTTGCATACTTAATTAGATACTTACTTATTTAACTATTTACATGTTTATTTACTTATTTACTAATTACTTTCTTAATTGCTTACCTACTTACTTACTAATCTTTTAATTTAATGACGTACTTATTTGATTATTTAATAGCTTCATTACTAACTCACTTAATTACTTCCTTATTTACTAACATACTTACTTACATACTTACTTAAATTCTTACTTATTTATTTATTTACCTACCTATATTAACTTACTTACATATTTACTTAATAATTTACTTATTTTCATATTTTCTTTTTTAATTATTCAATTTATTACTTACTTACTTACTTATTTAATTACTTACTTATTTATTTCTTTTTTTACTTACTTACTTACTTACTTATTTTCATAATTAATTACTTGATTACTACCTTAATTTCTTACTTAATTATATAAAAAATTGATTACTTAAATACCTACTTACTTATTTACTTACTTACATATCTATTTATTTATTAACTAACTTATTTAATTACTTACTTACTTACCTACTTACTTACTTACTTATTTATTTACTTACTCAATTACTTACTCACTTACATAGTTAATTATTTACCTATTTACTTATTTACTTACTTATTTACTTACTTACTTAATTACATGCATAATCACTTAATTACTTATTTAGTTACTTGTTTGCATGCTTGCTTGTTTGCCTGTACGCTTGCTGGCTTGCTTGCTTGCTTACTTACTTAAATACTTACTTACTTACTTAGCTTTTTACTTACTTATTTGCTTATTTACTTACTTACTAATTACTTAACTAATTGCTTACCTACTTAATTACTTACTTACTTACTAGTTAATTAATTTAATGACATACTCATTTAATTATTTAATAGCTTCAATACTTATTACTTAATTACTTTCATATTTACTTACATACTTACTTACATACTTACTAAAATTCATACTTATTTATTTATTTACTTACTTAATTACTAACTTAGTTATTTGCATTTTTATTTTCTTACTTACTTACTACTTACTTACATACTTACTTAGTTACTTACCTACTTACTTATTTAC